>MU224718.1:0-23582 GCA_018584345.1 Thuja plicata
AAATTTCTATTAAAATACTCTCCAACTCCTTTGAATGAGAAATTCAACCTCAGTAGATCTTCACAACTAATTCTACAAGAAATTGTAGGCATCTGCAATCAATCCTTCACATGCACAACCAAATTTTTTCCCTAATTCATCAACCCTTATATCAAGAACTTAGGTAAAAAAAAACTTATATTTCAATTCATTTCCCTATACCTAAATCAATGATTCTTATAAAAAAATTACTTTGATCCAAAATTATTTGATCCATCATAATCACCTTGAGATCATAACTTTACCCTAAAATGTTTTACTAATCACCCTAAAATATCTAATCAAGTCAGCCAAGAACATGATAAAACTTATCACCAACTTGAATTTCCTTCCAAATCTCATCACCTTAATCAATTTATGCCACCAACTCATTATGCACATAATCCAAGAACATTCATAGGGATCATGAACATCACTAAAACCTCCAAACCCATTTATATCGTTAGATCTACTAGCATCTCTTATGTCAAACCTCAAGAACATTATTACTAGCAAATGTAACATTAGAAAATGCCTTGCAAAGCAATGGATTACTAACCCTTTGAATTGAGAACACATGAATTTCCCAAAAATACTCCTTTATGTGAAACTAAAAATATCAACCTAAGCTTTCTCACCAAACCAATCTTTGTTACTTTTTCACTTCAGTGTCTATCACACTATCCTCCAATCACCATCTATGAACTTATAACCCATCTGAATCTTCATGTCAGCCCCTAAAAATTGACATGGATCAAGTAGACAGCCTCAACGTTATCCCATGAGGTGTGTGACTCCTCATCTACTAAGATTGATCCTTACCACAACTTTGAACATCTTGTACCACTAAAAAAATAGACAACAAATATGTTGGTATCAAATAATCAACCTTTCTGGGAAATCCTATTGATATGTTGACATCAATGGCAACACTTTCAAATTTCAAAAAATATCCCTCTTTGGAATTGATGGAAATCTTTGATGTGGAAAACAATAATGCAATAAAAAACTAAGACAGTCTCCCTTTGAAATCCTCCATTAATAGTACTACCAACAATATCGACAAGAAACAATATCCAAAATTATATTTTAGAGTCTCTCTAACTCATCTTACTTCAAGAGCTTTTTGTCTCTACTCCCCCTAGGAACAAGCTTCCCATGTACTGATTACATTCTCTTCTCTCCATCAATTTCTCTCCCTTAGATATGCACTCTTCTTCTTATCTAAGACTCTTTTTTATATGAAAATATATCTTGTACTTCATATGCACACTATCATCAAATCAACTTGAACTTTTTTTTCACATTCTTCTCCCCCTTTGACATCAATGAAAAAAGTACATCTTCTTCTCTGATCTTCTCTAAGTAATCATCCTTTTTGGTTACTCATCTTCAACCTTATCTTACCATGCTTCCTATTACCTCTATGTAGAATCGTCCAACACACCAATCTATCTTGAATGATATCTACCTAAAGTCCTCTAGATTGATGCAACTCTCTACATATTAGTTCTGATTAGGAGGGGAAATCACCCATAACTTCCCTCCAAGAGTTAACTCTTTTCTACCATTATCCTTTCTCTTCTTGTTCTTTGAATTGTTTCTACGCTTCTTTCCTTTTTTGTCTTTATCTTATCTTTGTCTTTGTCATATTTCTACTTTCCTTTTACATTCCTACCTTTCTTCTCTACTTTCTACTTCCGATCCTCACTATTCTTCTACACATTTTTCTCATTCCTACCAAAAAATGTTTTTCCACTTTCTTTCTTCTACCATATCTAACAATGTGTTCAGATATGTTACATCTAAAGTGACTAATAATCTTTTTTCCACTCTCTTCATTCTTCTTAGTAGCACATTGAATGGTAATGTGACTAATTATGTTTCATGAAGAACATCTAACCTCTTTCTTGCATTATTGCATATGTTTGAGTCGTGATAATTCCTTTTAAAATTGGAAGAATGATTTTATTTTCTGCAATCCACGGCTGTATGACCAATCTAGCCACAAACAAAAACACTTACATCTAAATTTTTGAGGTTTATATAGTCTATCTGATCTTAGTCTTGTTTTTCTTGTTGGCTTTATACTTCTTCTTATCCTTGTTCTTCTACCCTTTAGCTTTAAGCTTGTCTTGTCGAGACTTAGAACATTCCCCTTTATTAAGTCTAACACCATTGTTTTCTCTTTCAAGAAATGAATCCTAAGCTTTTCCTTGTGATCATTTGTAATTTCAATTTCCCTTTTGATACTTTAGTCCAATCATCGTCAATAGGATCAAATTCCTCTATTAATAAAATATGATCATAAACAATCTTTTTCCTATTCTGAACACCTTTATTCTTGTCACCAATAATCTGATCTTCATAATGATTTACTCTTACATACCTTGATGTCTTCTTCTTTACCATATATTTTTTCACTTCCTCTTCTCCACTTGTATAGGCCTCATCTTTTGCATTCATTGTACCACCTTGTACCTCATTCTGATGTTCTTCCTGATGTTCATTGACATTATGATCAGTATAATCATATCCACCTAATTTGGATAGATTATCAATTTCTTCGTCTACTCTAAAAATTTCACTTTCTACTAGCTTCTTCAACCTCTTTCTGTAGCACATATATGACTTAATTTTGGTAGAATAACCAAGGAATATGCCTTCATCACTTCTGGCATCAAACTTCCCTATATCCTCATCTCTTTTGATTTAACATTAACTACCAAAAGTTCTAAAATACTTGATAGTAGACACATTTCCACACCAATTTTCATAAGGTGTCTTACCAGTATCTCTTTTTATTTGCACTTGGTTGAGATTCTAAACTGTAGTGTTGACTGCTTCTCTCCAAAACATCTACGAAAATTTTCCTTCTAACATCAGGGCTCTTTTAGTATTAAGTATTGACCCATTCTTCCTCTCTATGAGTCTATTTTGTTACAGAGTCCTTGGTGCAGATTGTTAGAGTGAAAATATATTTTCACTTATTAATTAAATCACTATTGATTTAATTATTAAGTCACATTTTTTTCTCTAGTTCACTTAAGTTAAACTTTAGGCATGCAATAATTAATTATTTTTTAATTATTCATGCAACCTAGGTTTCTCCACCCTTCTTAGGGTTTTGATCTCCTTTATTAGGATTGATCACTTTGTAATTCCTATTCCATTATTATAGAATCAATTGAGGATGTTTCCTCTTCCATAGATCTTCTATTTCTAGCCTCCATAGCTTTTGCTTCTCTCTTTCTTTTATAGGTGTTTGCATGCAAGTGATTCTTGGGAGTTGTAGGTTTGAAAGTTTTTCATCGACTCTAATATGGTATTAGAGCTTCGCCCTTTCATGCCCCTGTTCTCTTCTTGAGATTTTTTGGGTCTTTCCCTTCATATCTAGTTTTTTAGAGGTTTTCTGTGAAAAATTGCGTGGATTTTGGGTGGAGATATTTTTTGCAATACTATGGGCACAAAAAAACCTCACAATTGAGTCTAAAATGCCCCAAAACCCCCATTTTCATATAAGGCACATCTAATTTGGAAAAATTTGAAATTTGGGCCCTCTTTTTTGCATGCAGTGCACAACCTTGGTACACTTTTTGAGGAAAAAAATGCCTTGGTTTCCATGCTGCTAATCTCAGCAGTCGTAGGTCTGAGATCTAGGTTAAATTTGATGGCCACCAACCCTTCATATAGCTTGCCTTTTTTTTCATAATGAGCACCTTGTGGTTTTTTACTCATATCTTGAGCATACGGTATCATTTTTTGGCAAATGAGATATCGTCAGAAAGCTAGTTCTGAGCCTGACTTGAGTTTACAGGTTTAGATTTCTGATTTTTTGTCTTGGATCCTTTTTTCCAGTCAAAGTCAAGGTTATTTTTTGTATTTTGGGAGCCATATCTTGCTCATCTGTACTCCATTTTTTGACTTCTACATGGCGTTGAAAAGTTGATTCAGTGCTCTATCTTATTTCATGGGTCTCACATCTAGATTTTGCTCTAGGTATTTTTAATTCATTTTTTTTTGCATTTTTGCAATATGGTGGATATCTTGGATGTTTCAGGTCTTGGGATCATTTTCTATGCACGGGATGACTTATTTTTAGTTGTTATTCATGTTTCTACATATTTATGTCATTCTTGGATGTTGTAGACATATATTTTTGTCGCATTTATTTTTTTGCAAACACACTGAAATAAAGTGCCATCTGATGCATGCTTGGGATCCTGTACATTTTGTGCTTGATTGTACTCACACTACATTAGAAGGTGTCATGGGGGGTTTGATGTTTTCTTTCTTTTCCATCTACCTTTTTCAAGTGAGTGTTCCTTCCATGACATTAGCCTCATGATGTGTGTCAAGGGAGTGATCCTTCTACGACACCATCCTTTATATGTGTTTGTACATTCTTCATCACACAGTTATTTGTGGCAGTTTGATTCAGTGTACCTGTAATGCCTCTCCCTACTTAGAATTATGAGGGGTAGCTCTTGTTGGTTCTAATGCTTCCTTAGTTTGATGGAGTGATCTATGTATTTATTATTTTTTTGTAAGGAAACTCAGGTGCAGAAATAGATTCCTACACTAATCTCTAAAGGAAAGTATTGTGAAAATGCTTTTAAATCCTTACAATTTCAGATTGATTAACTACTTTAACAATGATACTGCAGCCATACACCATGCATACAGAAAAATAGAGAATGACACAATGATTTACCCTGGGAAAAACCTTTCGATAAAAAACCCCAGCACTCGAAAACCTGCATAATGTATTATCTTCAACACAATGGTTACAACACACTTGCAATGCAAGTTCTTTCAGGAGACAATCGACACACATAGACTAATCTAGTAGCACCCAAATCATACCAACAATACACTCTTTTCCTATTTTTGTCTGCAACCCCTAAAAAATGCTTATATCATGCGCTTTCCTTTTTTAGGGTAACTTCCAAAGATAGCTGTATTAGGGTTTTACCATTCTTCAAGAAAATAGGAACCCTAAAAATTGTGGAAGACTGTACAGTACTCAACTTTATGAGTTGCCACATGTCATTGCATGTCTTCACCTGTCATTGAATCTTCTAAAAATAGCTCTTATGTGTCATAGGAATCCATCATAACTGTTTCAGCCATGATCTCCTTACACACAATTCAAGATGCTGACACATCAAGTGGAGTGACACATCAACATGCCAACTAGACATGTACACTCACACTTAATTATATTATTTGCAAGAAATACATTTTACAAAACAAATAATAAGAATAGGAATTATCCAAGGTTGAGACACCTTATTCCTAACATTGTTCCTATGTACTAGGTGGATGTAGTGGCTAGGTACCTATGCATTTCAGTAACATGGATCATTTACCATATGGACACTCTTTCATTCTTATTTTGGAGGCATCCTTCTATCTTCGATTGATCAGCTCTTCAGGCTTTGTTTACATTCTTCTCTACCTGATCATGTTCTATTACAATGGAGGTTCCAGCAGTTATTTTTTTACAGTGTTTGCAGCTTCATGCTTCAGAGGTGTTCTACATGTTCATCCTTTGTTCCTATTCTTCTAGGACATTCTCTAGTTGGAGGGTTCTTCAGTCCTTAACTAGTCTTCATCTCTTTTTGGAGAGGGGTTTTTTTCCACTAGTTTTTCTTCTTTTCTCCTCTTTATAGAGATTTTTGTACTTGGGTACCTGATTAGGCCTTGTTTCCAGGACCCATTTCCTACTTTCAGTAGCTGCTTCTAGGGGTTTAGCTTCTCCCTAAGTTTATCTTAAGGGGGGTGCTAGAGTAAAAAGGTATTTTCACTTATTAATTAAATCATTTTTTTTATGAATAGTGCCTTTCCTATTAAATTATTATTGATTTAATTATCAAGTCACCTTTTTATCTCTAGTTCACTTAAGCTAAACTTTAGGCATGCAATAATTAATTCTTTATTAATTATTCATGCAACCTAGGTTTCTCCACCCTTCTTAGGGTTTTGATCTCCTTTATTAGGATTGATCACTTTGTAATTATCAATTCTTTTGTAATTCCAATTCCATTATTATAGAATCAATTGAGGATGTTTCCTCTTCCACAGATCTACTATTTATGGCCTCCATAGCTTTTTCTTCTCTCTTTCTATGATAGGTGTTTTCATGCAGGTGATTCTTGGGAGCTGTAGGGTTGATATTTTTTCATCAAGTCCAATACAAATAATTGTCTCTTAATTCTATTTTCTTCACAGAAAGAGCCAAACTCACCAGATGTGAATTCACCACCTCCGTCTAATCTTAAGAACTTCAGCTTCAATCATGTCTCAATCTCTACCACATTCTTGCAGGTCTTGAACTTATTGAATGCTTTAGACTTTTCTTTCAAGAGGGTTACCCAAACCATCCTAGAATAGTCATCAATGATTAAAATGAAGTATCTATCACCTTGCATACTTATTATCTTAGAATAACCACACAAATTAGTATGAACAAGATCTAACAATCGATTTAAGTTTTCAACCTTAGATCTAAAAGTAGTTCTTGTTATTTTACCTAACTGAGATTCCTTAAAAATCGTATTACCATGCTTCTTTACTCTAGGAATATCTTAAACAATAGAAGTAGAAGTTATAGCCACAATTTTATCAAAGTTTGTATGACATAGCTTCTTATTCCATAACCATGTTTCATCTACTTGTGTAATAAAACAACTTCTCATGCCATTATTCAAATCAAATATATCAACTCTTGTCTTTGATCCTATTGAAATATCATTTCCATAGTTATTCAAGATCTTGCACTAGTCATTCTTAAAATGTAGGTCGTATTCTTTTTCCAACAACTTCCCAACACTAAGAAGATTATATCTCAAACCTCCCACATATAATACATCATCTTCATTATTCTTACCATCTACAGATATAGAACCTATTCCTCTAATCATGCCACAAGAGTTATCTCCCCATCTTACCATACCACCATCATACTTTTCAAAACTTACCAATTTTTTCTTGTCACCAGTCATATGATGTGAGCATCCACTATTTATCACCCATTCATCCTTCTTAACAACTTGAGAAAATAGGGTTTTCTCTTCAAAAACACAACTAGTAGAAATAGTAGGCATGAGATTTGTTCTCGTAGAATCTTCTTGTTTAATATAAATGAAGGTAACCTAAATATTCAGCTTCATCATATTCTCCATCTCTAACTCCTTCATCATTAGCAACATAGTAGCATTTCCTTTCAACAATAACAATAGGTCTTCTCTTCCATTTAGTAACTCTATCTAGACATCTGGAAGCAAAGTGTCTCATCTTATTACATGAAAAAAAATTGAGAAGTAACTTTCCTTTGTACCTACCAGATCCTTTTGGTACCCTTTTAGCAATCAATGCCTCCAACTCTTGAAGTTCTCTCAACTCTTTGTCATATTTAGCCATTCTCCTAGTGGATCCTTCTCCTTAGTCTAACCTCTGCCTGTCGCTTTTAGATACAATGGCTTTGAATGTTGACTCTACCTTAGGAAAAGAATTTCCAAACTCACTTAACTCAAAACTATTAAGCTTACCAATCACCTTGTCTCTTGTTATAGGTTTCACTATCTGAATCTCTTTAATCGATACAACTTCATATTTTTAGGGAGGAGGTAAAGATCTTTGTATTTTAGAAACAATCTCCTCATGTTCTAAAGTTCCTCTAGAACATATGATATCACATGCTACTTCATTTATCTTAAGCATGAAAGAGGAAACCTGATCATCTTCACTTATCTTCAATGCTTCATATTGTCTCTTCAGGCTCTGCAATTTTACAATCTTGACCTCCTTCTCTCCTTCATACAAGGTCTGCAAATTTTCCCAAATTTCATTAACACTTTCTAAATCTATGACATTTGTCATTTTAGAATCAATCAAAGCACTTAGAAAAGCCTCATTCATGCTAATATTTGATTTAGAATCACTGATCTCTTATGGTGAAGTAGGAGTTGGAGGAGCAGTATAGGAAGACTTGGTGATTCCGCAACAATCTTCATCAATACATCTAGCTCTTCCACAAAGTGTAGTTGGTACCATCAAACCTAGTGTTGGTACTCTCAAAAGTTTGAGATCGCTATGTTGAAATTTTTTCTAAGGCATGGTTTTTTTCCCTTTGAAAACTGTTTAAGAAGCCCTATTTTGACTTTGAATTAAAATTTCATTTTTAAGGTTGAGTCTCTAAGTGTCAGGATTTTCAAAAATTGCTTACCCCTTGGGAATTCAGGATTTGGATACAATCGAGATTTTGGGAAGTGATTTCTTATGTGGTTTTCAGGTTTCATCCTCATAGTTTGGGTTTAAGTCCTTTTATTTATTTAGGATGTTGGGAAAATAGGTACTCATTTTTGGTCAAGTCTTTCAGTTAGTCCAAGTCTGAAGTTCTAAGTCTTTTTGGAATCTGACATATTGGTGGCAAGTTTTGAAGTTTTGGAAAATGAAAGTACCAAAGTGTTTCATTGCGGTAAATTGAAGTTCAAAGTGTTAAAAGTGATTGTGCATGGAAGTATAGTAAGGAAATTCAAAAAATTCCAAAGAATCATCAGAAAATGGAGGGAGGAAGTGCAATTCCCAAAATTCTGAAGAATCATTAGAAAATGGAGGGAGAAAGTGCAATTCCCAAAATTTTGATGAATCATCAGTGTTAGAAAAATAGTTTGCGCTCCCCTCAGGATTTTTGATAAGGGACTAACCGTCTCCTGTGGATTCTATAAGTCTAGTGGTTATATCAGACATTGATAGGTCGATCTTTTGGTGCAATAAAAACCATATTTGTAACAAGTGGCATCAGAGCTTGGTCACAAGTTTGAATCCCCTTAGGTAACACTGAGGGGGATATTGTTAGAAAAATGGTCAGCATTCCCCTTGGGATTCATGACAAGGGACTAACCGCCTCTTATGGATTCTATAAGTCTAGTGGTTGTATCGAACATTGATAGGTTGATCTTTTGGTGCAATGAAAACCACACTTGCAATAATAAAAAATGGAGGGAGGAAGTGCGATTCTCAAAATTTTGAAGAGTGGAATCTGTGAAGATTGGCTTCTAATATTTGCTAAATGGAAGTTCTTAAACTGATCGGGAATGGAAGCCTAGTAAGGAAATTATCAAAACTCTAAAGGGAAGGCTAGGACCCACACAGTTTGAAATTTGAAGTTCCAAAGAAGATAGAGGAAGATAAATTGTTAGAAAATGGAGAGAGGAAGTGCAATTCCCAAAACATCAAAGAATGGTTTGAGGCAACCAATGGTAATAGTTAGTGAACTAGAGAGAAACTAGTAATTAGATTGTGAGGGTTAGTGACCAATTACCACATGTCCAAATGATTTTGCAATGACTATTGAAAAATTAAGAAACAAAGGGTTTGGACAAATAGGAAAGTGACATGAATATCCATAGTTTTAATGAAGTGCTTGTGCATTTTTCAAAGTTGAGGTAGATTTTATAAAGATTATTGCAGAGGTCGGTAGGCAGTTACTGATGTTCATTAGATACAAGAAATGGATAGATAGAGACTGCTAAAAAATTTTATTGGCCATCAAATGGGAAATTTTCTAAATGGGAGATGGAAATGAATAAATGAAAATTTATTTGAATTGTCAAATTCAATCAATTTGTCTTTTTATGGATGGTTACTGACCTGGCACATGAGCATGTTTCTAGTGAGAACAATTATCTCAATAGGTACCTTGAATTTTCTTTCAAAAGGTGTGGGTAGCCTACGTGATCCAAAGAAATAATATCTAATTTATCTTTAGAAAAAAGTGCCTATTGTCATTTCGTTGATGCCTAGTTTCTCATGCTACAAAATTGAAGATTTGATATGTTTTTTTCCCGGGCTTTTTTTTTGAGTAGTTAGTTGGTTTTCCCTAAGTGATTCATAACTTATTGCAATCCTTATTCTATAAAAGGATTTCCAAGATCATAGAGGAAGGGCTGAGAAATTTTGTCTTGAATTCATAGGAGTTATTTCAACCTTAGTCAGGTTTAACAGATGTAATGGGTCTTGTATAACATTCTATAGAGCAAATTATATTTTAGTATTGGATTTTTAGTCATGTTGAGTTTTATTTTAGTGAAGAAATCAATGTATGAAGACAATGATTTTTAGGTTAGTGAAATATAATCCAGATTTGGTGCTCTCCCCTGTGTTGGTTTTACGAGTTGTGAATTCAATAACTCAAATTTTTTATTCAATTCACTGCATATTTTTTATATGTTTATGTTTTAATTATAAGCTTTGATGAAAGATCAATTAAAATGCTGAAAATTAATTCATAAGTTCAGAAGATTGGCATACAGATCATTATAAGAAGACTAATTTTGGATTACATGAATAAATGTTATTCTAATGCAATAATAATCTAAGTCTTTGATCATTAGTAGTTTTATGTCATTCATATAAGGGTTGTAAACTGAGAGTATTTCCAAATGATAAGGCACTGATCTAAATGTGCTTTAATTATTATCTTGTTGGTTTAGGTTATTTGGCTATACCATCTTTTGATTAAAAAAATATTTTTATTTTTTTGTTTTATCTGTGGTATGTGTATCTCATGCTCCATAACAATTGAGAATTAATGAATAATTATCTCTTACTTAGTATTTTCTTGTTAGCATTGAGCCTCTTGCGAGATATTTTTTTATCTAATTCAGGGGTGTTTAATGAGGGTAGTATTGTACTGAATTTAGATTTTCTCCCCTTTGTCTTGCAGAGCCAAAAGTGTAGGGGGAGTTTTTAATCCCTGTTAGTTGGTCCAATCACTTATGGGGGTTTTGATCATTGGATTTAGTGACTCTTTTGAATTTGTAGTGAGTGTATTGGTAGCTATTGAAGAATAAAACCTTTTTTGGGAACCAAAAAAATGGTGAATCTACTAGGGAGTTTTGTATTAATTGCATAGTTGATAAGGTTGATAGTTGAGCTTTCTCTTTTCCTCATTAATATCAGTCCAGTTAGTCTTTCCATCAGATTGCACAGAGTTGATATTTTATTTTCATAGTTTGTGGTAGAAGGATATTTTTTTGTGTCTGAGATATAAATATTTGTCATCCAAGGTTAATATCTTGTGAGGAGTCAGGTTTTTTTTAGGAGGTGATATTTTTATATTTTTTCTTGAAATTTTCCATAAATACCTTTCCCAATTTATATTGGGTGGTGACTCAAATCTATGCACCAGTGTTGAGTAAAAATTTTCTATATTTTAAAAAATACAAGATGAGAAAGAAAGTCACAAGATCCTGGGCGAAGCAGCATCTCAAGGAAAAACTAGAGGGTGAGCTTCCAAATACTTAGAGAAGTGGATGCCCATGGAGAAATCAAGGAATGAGTTGTGCTCACCCATCATGTAAACCCAAAATTAGAAGTGTCAGTATAGGAAGTTTTCCAACACTATTCTTGAAAAAAAATGAAACTTTCCCTAAGGGTTATGAGCTTGAAGAGATTGGGATGTTTGAGAGCTTATTTTCTTCTCTTGTTAATCAAGAGGGAGAACCAAAACATACAAATGGAGTAACTCATAATACTTATAAAAATAACAATAGGAGATCAAGAAGAAAAAGTAGAGATGCCCTGAATAGAAAATCTGAGGATGCAACTCCTTTGTGTAGCTTTTCTCCTTTTAGGTGCATGTTGGCTCAAATGAAGAAGAAAAAAAGAAACTAAATGCTTCCCTAGTGTCAGAAATCACTTTTCCTAATTCAGATGAATTTTTTGAGGATCTTGATTCCTTGAAGAGGAAAATTCATGAGAAGATTTCCTTAAGAGATAGGAAAAATAGAGAGAGAGAAAAAGAAGTCAGAGATGCCTTAGTTGAAAAAACTAGACTTTTGAATCAATTGGATGACCTTATAGCTATCAATTATGAAGAACCTAAGAAAAATGTTGAGGGTCCAGTTGTTTCCTAGATTTACAATACTGGAAAGCCTAAGAATATTTGTCCTTCAGAATAAACTATCAGCTCAAAATAATGAGGGTGATAAGGATAAAGGAAAGAAGGAAGTTGTTGGTATAGTTATTAATGCACCTTTTAATAAGTGTCATGATGTTTTTGGTATGTCACAGTTGGATATTGAGTTGGAAAGAGAAATAAAAAAGAATGAGATTATTGCAAAAGAATTACAAAAGGCAGAGATGAAAGTAACTGCATTAGAAATCAAGAGGAAGATTATGTTCTTGAAACAATATGCTAAACCTATCTCTATTGGTACTTCTTCTACTGCAACTATGACATATTTTTCACAAGGCACTAATATCCCACCACTTGTTTAAGAAGACATGTTTTGACTTTGAATTAAAAGTTCATTTTAAGGTTGAGTCTCTAAGTGTCAAGATTTTCAAAAACTAGGTACCCGTCAGGAATTTAGGATTTGGATGCAATCGAGATTTCAAGAAGTGGGTCCTTATGTGGTTTTTGGGTTTCATCCTCATAGTTTGAGTTTAAATCCTCTTTATTTGGGATGTCAGGAAAATAGGTACTCATTTTCGGTCAAGTCTTTCAGTTAGGCCAAGTCCCAAGTTCTAAATCTTGTTGAAATTTGACATATTTGTGGCAAGTTTTGAAGTTTTGGAAAAATAAAGTGCCAAAGTGTTTCATTGTGGGAAATTGAAGTTTGAAGTGCTAAAAGTGATTGGGAATGGAAGCATAGTAAGGGAATTCCAAAAATTCTAAAGAATCATCAAAAAATGGAGGGAGGAAGTGCAATTCTTGAAATTCTGAAGAATCCTTGGAAAACGGAGGGAAGAAGTGCAATTCCCAAAATTATAAAGAATCATCAAAAAATGGAGGGAGGAAGTGCAATTCCAAAAATTATAAAGAATCACTGGAAAATCAAGGGAGGAAGTGCAATTCCAAAAATTAGGAAGAATGGAACCTGTGGAGATCAACTTTTGATATTTTCTAAATAGAAGTCCTAAAAGTGATCAGGAATGGAAGCCTAGTAAGGGAATTCCTAAAAATTTGAAGGGAAGGATGGGACCCACATAGTTCTAAATTCTAAAGTTCTGAAGAAGATAAAGGAGGAAAAATCATCATAAAATAGAGGAAGTGTTATTCATAAAAATTTGAAGAATGGTTTGAGGCAGTTAGTGGTAACAATTAGTAAACTAGTGAGAATCTAGTCATTAACTCATGAGGTTAGCGACCAAGCGCCATGTGTCCAATGTATTTTGCAGTAACTATTGAAAAATAAAGAAACAAAGGGTTTGGAAAAATATGAAAAGTGATATGGATATCCACATTTTTAATGAAGTGTTTAATGCTTTTTTTAGAGCTGAGGTAGATTTTATAAAGATTATTGCAGAGGCTGGTAGGCAGTTATTGATGCTCGTTGAATAGAAGTAGTTGGAAGGATAGACATTGTTAAAACTTGTGATTAACCATCAGATAGGAAATTTTTCGGATGGGAGATGGAAATAAATAAAAGGAAATCTATTTGAATAGTCTAATTTAACCAATTTTGTATTTTTGTGGATGGTTACTAACCTGGCACTTGGGCATGTTTATAGGGAGAACAATTATCTCAATAGGTACCTTGAATTTTCTTTCAAATCCTGCGGGTAGCCTACGTGATCCAAAGAAATTGTATCTAATTTATTTGTAGAGAAAAGTGTTGGTTGTCATTTTGCTGATGCTCCATTTCTTGCGCTACAAAATTGAAGATTTAATATATTTTTTCCTGGGTTTTTGTTGTTGAGAAGTTAGTTGTTTTTTCCCTAAGTGATCCGTAGCTTGTTGCAATCCTTGTTCTATAAAATTATTTCCAAGATCACTTAGGAAGGGTTGAAATTTTTTGTCTTGAATTCATAAGAGTTATTTCAACCTCAGTCACCTTTAACAGATGTAATGGGTCTTGTATAACATTCTATACAACAAATTATATTTTAGTATTGGAGTTTTAGTCATTTTGAGTCTTATTTTAGTGAGAAAATCAATGTATGAAGACAATGATTCTAAGGTTAATGAAATATAATCCAGATTTGGTGCTCTCTTTTGTATTGGTTTTATGAGTTGTGAATTCAATAATTCAAAGTTTTTATTCAATTCACTTCATCTTTTTAATATGTGTATGTTTTAATTCTAATATTTGATGAAAGATAAATTAAAATGCTGAAAATTCATTCATAATCTCGTAAGGCTTACATAAGGATCGTTATAAGAAGTCTAATTTTGGATTACATGAATAGATGTTATTGTAATGCAATAATAATCTAAGTCTTGGATCATTAGTAGTTTAATGTCATTCATATAAGGGGTTGTAAACTGAGAGTATTTCCCAATGATAAGGCACTGATCTAAATGTGCTATAATTGTTATCTTGTTATACCATCTTTTGATTAAAAAATCTTTTTTTATTTTTCAATTTTATCTATGGTATGTATATCTCATGCTCCATAACAATTGAGAATTAATGAGTAATTAGATCTTACTTAGTATGTTATTGTTAGAGTTGAACCTCTTATGAGATAATTTGTTTATCAAATTTGGGGGTGTTTAATGAGGGTAGTATTGTACTGAGTTTAGGTTTGCCTACCTTGGTTTTGCATAGCCAAAAGTGTAGGGGGGATTTTTTAATCCCTTTTAGTTGGTCCAGTCACTCATGGGGGTTTGATCATTAGAGTTAGTAACTCTTTAGAATTCGTAGTGAGTGTATTGGTAGCTACTGAAGCATAAAAATATTTTTGGGAACAAACACCTAGGATTGTCCTTGTAAGATGTCATTTTGGGCCTCCCTCAAGTTGTTAAAATTTCTCCAAGGGACCAAGCTCTGATATCAATTATGGGAATTAAATAAGGAAGGGAACTATTGGAAACTATAATTGAAACAATTGTTATATTACCATTGATGTCAAACCTTAACTGGTAAGACAGTTGATATCTTGTAAAGTCCATATCAATTACTTGATGAAGAAGATTTGAAAAGAAGAGATAACAAGAAGACCTGGTGAAATGGTTGAGTTATGTGAAACTACAATGGGTACTTGATGAGATCGCACCTTGAGGAGGTAATATATTGTTTATCTTAAGTCTAAGTGAACTTTGGATGACTACAAGATTAGTCTTGACTGAGTAACAGAGCAGAAGATTATGAAACTTAAGTTTTTGTTGAGTGATTTGAGTGTCAACTGAGTGCCAAGAAAATTTAGTGTCGATCGAGCATCAGTATTTTCCAAGTGTTAGATAATTATCGAGTTACATAGAGATGACCAAGAGAAAGAACACAATATTAACCGAGTGTGAGTATTATGACAGTTTGAGAGAGATTTGAGATCCCAGCCGACATAGTTGATTTTCTTGGGATATGTGAAGTGGATTTAAGATAAGGGTGATTATTGTAGAGAATTAAATCAGCATTTAATATATGTTTAACCATTTTATTTATGGATTCAAGAAGGATTTTTAGTATGTATTCTACAATGTAGATGGAAATGAAATGATGGAAGGATTTGTTGGATCTGACCTAACCCTAAGATCTACGGTGATGATTAAGAGGCAATAGATTTAGTTTCCTGATCAAAGAGGTATAAGATTAACCTAATTGTAGGTTATGTTTGTGTGGTATGAGGTTAATTCATTTGATTGACAAAATCTAATAAGAAGGAAGAGAAGGCTAAAGAGAGTAGTACAAGACTGCACAGTGGTGATTTCTTGAAGGATTTCCAAGAAGATCTAAGTGACATAGATGTCAATGAAGACCAGTCAATGAATTATCATTTGAGATATAATTGGATATGTATTTGTAAAGTGAGTTGTATGTTTTAAATCACAATTTGTTGTTACTTTATAACCATTGTACTAGTTGCAAAATCCTTTTAAACAAGGTTGAACTAACACTCATATTGTTAAATCCTTTAATCAAGGTGAGATTCTAATGGAATGGTCTAAGCCCTCTAACGAGGCTCACTTCTAACATAGTGACTAATTCCTTTAATCGAGTCACATTTAACAGTCTATATTGTAACCTTTAACCAGGTTGGCTTTTCACAGAGCTCACTTCAGAAGAGTGAAAAATTGGTAGCATGTTACTGGTGGTTTTTCCCATGTTGGGTTTCCATGTTAAATCCTTGTGTCATACTTGTGTGAATTTTATTTTATGCAAGTTGATTATAGTAGGACAATAAACTGCAAGTTTAATTATTAATTATATGCTATAGAGATAGGGTGGATTACTGAGTGGATCTGAGTTGGTTGAAGTGTTTGAAAGTTTAATTGGTACATCCGGACCTTGGATAAATGATTCACCCCCTCTTAGTTAATCTAAATCATTCTAACAATTGGTATCAGAGCATTGTGGTGCTTGTAGAGAAAATTTTGAAGGTACTTAAAGCTGAAGATCAAGATGTATAGAAAGGAGGTACCAAGGCTAAACAAGGAGAATTTCCCTACATGAAATTTTTTGATGAAGTTACACCTAGCTGGAATTGGAGGTGCTGCAAAATGCTATGTGGAAAATGATTTCATAACAGTTCCTAATGCTATGACATCTCAGCAGATCAAAGAAAAACAAGAACACAACCAAGCAATGTTGGAGATTACATCAACCCTAAGCTATCTTGAATATGAAGACATAAAAGATTGAAAAACTACAAAATAAAGGTGGGATACACTGGCAACTATCTATAGAGGTCATACAAATGTACTGAGAGCTAAATCTGAAAGGTTGAGAGGTAAGTTTGATGAGATGAGAATGCAAGATGGTGAAACTATTGTTCAGTATTGTAGCCAAGTTAAGGATGTTGTAAATGCTATTAGAGGAGCAAATGGAACTATTAGTGATGATACTATTATTAGCAAGGTACTGAGAACCTTATTTAATTAAAATAAATTCCTCCCATTTTATTAAATAAAATTCTTCTAATTTATTTAATTATAAAGAAAACCCCTCTTTTAATTAAATAAATAAAAATCCCCACTTAAAGCTCTTCTTTTGAAGAAAAAGGAAATAAATTAAATAAAAAATTAAATAAAAATCCTTTTTTATCACATCTTTCTAAGTGGTGGGCTTTTTGATTTAATGAGCACATGGATAAACCAAGATTTAATCTCCACCATTGCTCATTTCTTTTTGCCTCTTAATCTCCACCAATCACTTTCCTATAAAAGGAAACCTCTCCTTTTCATTCTCATATAGAATTTTTATGTATTGTTATGCTGCAGGTTTGGAGAGAAATTTTGGAGGAGAATTTGAGCACTTTGGCTTGGATATTGCAACTTCTCTATATTCTTGTCTTCTTCTTCTTGCATCCATGGCTATTCATGTAGATTAGATTCATATTAGATTAAGATTTCATATTTCCTTTCATAGATTAATCTTGCATTGTTATCATTTAGATTAATTTCCTTTCATGCATTGCAATCATATAGAATAGATTTCATTTTAATGTGTTAAATCTCTCATTTCATGGTGTACTTGCATAGGCACAACTAGGTCAATCTGAGGGCCTTCATCACACACCTTTGCACTCCATGACTAGGGAGCCATGATTTGATATTTGAGGCCTCATTCTTGAGCAACCTTGAATGGAATTATTCATAGAAGTGTGACACATTTTTAGCACACACTAGTACCTAGACCAAAGGATAAGAATGTTATTGGAACAAAGTGGGTATTTAGAAACAAGATGAATGAACATAGAGAAATTATAAGAAATAAGGCCAGACTTGTATGCAAAGGTTATGAGCAAGAGGAAGGCATTGACTATGGTGAGACATTTGATCCAGTTGCAAGATTGGAAGGAGTTAGAACTCTACTAGATTATGCAGCTTACAAAGGATTCAAAGTATATCAAATGGATGTCAAATCAACATTCCTGAATGGAATACTAGAAGTAGAGTTATACATTGGAAAAGATGAAGGATTTTTTGATTCAAGCAAGAAGAATATGGTTTTCAAGATACATAAAGAATTGTATGGATTGAAGAAAGCCTTTAAAGCATGGTATTAGAGATTGCACAACTACTTAGTCAAGATTGGATTTACAAGGACAAATGACAATAGTAATCTATTCCTAAAGTCTGAGAAAGGTAAATGGATATTGTTAGCTGAAATATTTCTTGATGATATCATATTTGGAGGACAAGATGTTTTATGCCAATTATTTGCAAAGGAGATGCAAACTGAATTTGAGATGTCTATGTTTGGAGAGATGACTTTTTTTGTTGGTTTGCAAGTATATCAGATGAAGAAAGGTATCTACATTACACAATCTAAGTATATCAAGGAGATACTAAATTTTTTTGACATGGAGGACTCCAGACCTATAAGTACTCCTATGGCTACTGGACATGAACTATCAAAGACTAAAGAGATAGTTGAAGTGAATCAAACTCTATATAGATCAATGATTGGAAAACTACAATATGTTGTCCATAGAAGACTAGATATTGCATTAGTAGTTGGCATTGTTGCAAGATTTTTTGAAAATCATAAAGATAGTCACTTGATGTGAAAAGGATTCTAAGATATTTGAAGGGGACAAAGGACTATGGATTATAATACAAGAAGAATGAGAAGTTTGAACTGAAATTTTACACAGGTACAGATTGGGCAGGTAATATTGATGACAAAAAGAGTGCAAATGGAGGTGCATTCTTTTTAGGAAAGAGATTAGTCTCCTGGAAAAACAAGAAACATAAATGCATTTCTCAATCTACAGCAAAGGCTGAATATGTCACAACAACAGTGAATTTTTCAAACATAGTGTGGATCAAGCAATTGTTGAAAGGTATGAAGAAAGAGATCACAGAACTAGTTGTTATTTTTGGTGGTAACACTAGTGCTATAAATATTTCAAAGAACCCTGTGATGCATACAAAGACCAAGCATATTTCTATCAAGTATCATAACTTGAGATAATTGGTACAAGAGAAAGAAGTAAGACTTGAATATGTTAATATAAAGGAACAATTAGCATATATATTTACTAAAGCTTTACCTAAGGATTCTCATGAGTATCTAAGAGGAAAATTAGGGGCGATTCCCCTATATGAGGCTAACAGAGATGATATGGAGTAGTTGCATCAAATGTGTTACATAGAATATCTGGAAGATTGATGCAAAAGGTGGTGACACTTTAGGAGTTTCCTGAAGCTGTGAAGTGTTAGGAAAAATATGTTGATCATCCATATGAAAGATGACAGAGGGATCATAGAATTCAAAAAACTTGACATAGAGATATCTACATAATGAAGATGTATGTATTTGGCATTGTTGTCAAAGAGGAAGATTAAGACATGAAAAAATTGAGAGAGATATACTATGAGGGAGATGTCCAGAGAGAGATTACGTAGAGAGAAATATATCCAAGAGGGAGACAATATTTGTATTGAAGAGAATATGAATGAAGCTAAGGACATTAATGAAAGTCTATTTACATAACATACTTTTTGGATTGTTTAGCAACCTTGAAAATGTTGTTTGTTTGCATGTGTTTTCCACCAATGCCAAAGAGGGAGATTTTTGGAAACTACAATTGAAATAATTGTTATATTGTCATTGATGTCAAACCTTAACTGGTAAGACATTGCTATCTTGTAAAGTTCCATATCAATCGATTAATGAAGAAGATTTGAAAAGAAGAGATAACAAGAAGACCTAGTGAAATAGTTGAGTTATGTGAAACTACAATGGGTACTTGATGAGATCCCACCTTGAAAAGGTAAAATATTGTTTATCTTAAGTCTAAATGAAGTTTGGATGACTGCACAATTAGTCTTGACCGAGTAACAGGGAAGAAGATTAAGAAACTTAAGTTTGTTCCGAGTGATGCGAGTGTCGACCGAGCGCCAGTATGTGCTGAGAAATTTTAGTGTCAATCAAGCATCATTATTTTCTGAGTGTTAGAGAATTACCATGTTACACAGAGATGACCAAGTGGAAAAACACAGGGTGAAACCACAATAGTGGGTTACACTTTTTCGGAGGAAGCAATTCCTCCTGAAATTTGCAAACCATGCAGATTTAGAAAGTACTTTTGATAGAAATTAATTTCTATCAAAAGTCCTTGATTAAGGGAAATTCTAGTCAAATACTTTCGATAGAAAGTATTTTTGATCGAAACTAATTAGTTTTGATCAAAACTAGTTTCTATCGAAAGTCTCTGATTAGAGACCATTTGCAGGTTGACACAAGTGTTAAGTTTTCATGGCTTCGGGGCTCAAGTGCAGGGCTCAAATGGAATAATAAGAAGATGTCCTTTTGCATCACACAATTACTCTGAATGAACTTTCTAACAAATATATATTTGACAATTTTTTAATTAATTAGGCCTATGTTTTTTGTCGTGCATCGAATGTAGGTTTTTTATCAAATATAAACCTCCAAGTTTGATGTTCAATGAAAAATAGTAGAAAAGAGGAAAAAAATTGAAAAATAATAGTGCCCTCCATCTTCGAGTCTACTTTCTATCAAAAAAAAATTGAATTTTGATAAATACACAAGTTATAAGCTATGTAGTCAAGGTATGTCAAAATTACGGTTTACTCAACTTCAAACATTCATAAATTATGAAATAATCCTGATAATGTTGTCAAACCAATTGCATTCCCTCCATATAAATGTTACAAAACTAAATTCAAAAGAAGCACAATGATATCTTTTTTAGAAAAAAAAGTTATGCTCTATGAAGTCAATGTAACTGTTTGAAAATGACATTTTCAGCAACATAGTAGTTTTCATGGGAGAAAAAATAAACCATTCAAATCAATTAAAAATAAATAAATAAAAAAATATATTTAGAATCTAGAAAAAAAATCCTAAAAGTCTCTAGTTTACTTCATCTTATGATTTCAAACAGTTTAATGGAAATATGCATCCAAATCTGAAAGTTTTTTTCAAAATGTAGAGTTCATTGTCCGCTCAGGCAAAAAAGTGTAACCCACTATTGTGGGTTCACCCCAAAGTATTAACCGAGTGTTAGTATTATGATAGTTTGAGAGAGATTTGAGATCCCAACTGACATAGTTGATTTTCTTCAGATATGTGAGGCATATTTAAGATAAGGATGAGTGTTGTGGAGAATTAAATGAGCATTTAATTTATGTTTAACCATTTTATGTATGGAATCAAGAAGGATTTTTAGGATGTATTCTACAATGTAGATGGAAACAAAATGATGGAAGGGTTCATTGGATCAGACCTAACCATAAGATCTATGGTGATGATCAAGCGGCAATAGATTGAGCTACCTTATCAGAGAGGTATATGATTAACCTAATTGTAGGTTATGCATGTGTGGTATGAGGTTAATTCAGTTGATTGGAAAAATATAAGAAGAAGGAAGAGAAGGCTGAAGAGAGTAGTATAGGACTACATAGTGGTGATTGATTGAAGGATTTCCAAGTAGATCTGAGTGATAGAGATGTCAATGAAGGCCAGTCAATGAATTAGCATTTGAGATATAATAGGATCTATATTTTCAAAGTGAGTTGTATGTTTTAGATCATAATTTTTTGTTACTTTCTAACCATTGTATCAGTTGCAAAATCCTTTTATACAAGGTTGACCTAATAGCCATATTGTTAAATCCTTTAATCAAGGTAACATTCTAATAGAGTGTTCTAAGCCATATAACAATGCTCACTTCTAACAGAGTGATTAAATCCTTTAACCGGGTCACATTTAACAATGTGTATTGTAACCTTTAACTAGGTTGGATTTTCACAGAGCTCACTTCAGAAGAGTGGAAAATTGGTAGCATGTTACTGGTGGTTTTTCCCATATTGGGTTTCCACGTTAAATCTTGGCATCATACTTGTGTGAATGTTATTTGATGGTTGTACTATTAAGAGTTTATATTCTACAAGTTGATTACAGTATGATAGTAAAATGCAAGTTTATATTATTGATTATATGCTATAGAGACCGAGTGAATTACTGAGTGGATCTAAGTTGGTTGAAGTGTTTGAAAGTTCAATAGGTACATCTGGACCTTCGATAACTGATTTTCCCCCCCTTTCAATTATTCTAAATCATTCTAACATGAACAAGTGAGAGGCAGGGGTGAATTAGTTGTTCCTAAACTTTCAAAACTTCACTACCCCTTTAAACTTATAACCCTTATGTATGATTCAAAAAAAACAAACATGCATGCACATATCAGAATCACATCCACAACACTTTGAAACGTAGATTCTGATTGTGGAAACCTTGTTAGGGGAAAAACCATGGTGAGGCTAATTACCCACAATAAGGAAATAACTTGTTAGAAGTATAACCTTATTAACAATATGTGGAAGGAACTTGCATTCAAACACATTTCCTAGAGCTCACTTCTCAAATACAAAAAGAGATACAACCCTAGGAAGTCTCACTACATTACAAGACCACTACAATGGCCAATTTGACAATTTATGAACTCAATAGTAGCATCTAACTCATGCCAACATCAGTCCCATTGAAGTACAACACAAAGTTGTATTCAAAACCTATCTGCCTCCTTCAAATGAGTGATTCAACCTCATTAGATCTTCACAAGTTGATGCAAATCATCCAACACAAAGCATAAAACCTTTAAGGGTACTACTGACCCAAATATGATTCAAGAACTTAAACCTAATTCATAAGGCATGCTGGTCCACAGAGAGGGGGGGTGAATCAGTGGACTATGATCTTTCTTGACACTCTACCTCTAAATCTGATTCAACTTAATAAACTAGAATTACTGCACTCTAGACAACATGCAACCTTGAATAATTTAAGAAGCATCATTAACATATATCATCCACATAAGAAAATGACACATTAACACTAGATTTAACGAGGAAACCCAAATTGGGAAAAACCTACGTAGGACTTGTCACCCACAAATAAAATACTCTTCTGAAGTATGCTTAGTTAGGAGCCAATCCTTTTAAAGATTACACAACATACTGGTGAATGTGACCCATTCAAGGGATTTCCCTCAAATCTATTAGGATCTTCACTCTATTAAAAGTGGCCTGATAAAAGGACTTAAAACACTCTGTTAGAGTGTCACCTATCTCTAGGGTTTACAATAGGATAGCTATATCCACTTGGTTAAGAGATTTTTTAGATACAAATATGAAACATACAATTAAACTTGATCTGTTAATGCAGCAACTATCTTCTACCTTTTGCTTGATCAGATCCTTTTCTGCTCACATGGTCTGCTGAATTCAATTCCTCATCACTTCTTCAATAACTCTTCCACCAGTCATTCATAGTCTCTATTTAGAGTTCAGAGTTTAGTCTTCTTCCTTTCTCTGTATCACTCGGTGACTTCTCTTCTGTCAACCTTTCTCCTTCCTTCTCATTAAACAACTAGCAACGAATTCTCATTCATGTAACTTCATTTATATAGACAATATTTTGCCTCTTAATCTCCTTGGTTAGGTTTCTTGCAATTCAATCTCAGTCATTCAATCATCCTTATGACTTCTTGCCGCTTGGTAAATCACCTGACTTTTACCTTGGGACTTGTTCCCTTCTTGGGACTCACAACATATGTTTAGCCACTTAATCTCTGCCTTTGATCTTCATCTTGATTTCTTTGGTTCATGGATCTTGTAACAAACTTCTTCCTTCCCT
>MU224718.1:27605-66380 GCA_018584345.1 Thuja plicata
AATTCCAGTTGGTGACCTATTGTATTTAGTTGTGCCACACTCAACAAATTGTACTTTAGTCCTTCAACCTAGTAAACATCATCACATCTTGTATTATTCAACAAAATTATAGAACCTTTACCTTTGATAGGATATGGAGCATCATTACAAAATCTAAGAAATCCTCCATCATGCTTTTCCATAGTAATAAAATTTTGTGTATCACCAGTCATGTGATGTGTGCAACCACTATCTATAATCCATGCATCATTTTTGCTCATGTGAGAAATTAATGCTTTTTCTTCTTCGTACCTTTCTTCATCAGAATCATCTTTGATAGCAACATAAACAACTTCCTCAGCTTCATTATCATCAGTGTCATCATCAGTTAACCCTTCTTCAACAATGTAGCATGACTTCTTACCTTTGTCTTTGAAATCTCGGTACCTTCTGAATTTATTTTCTCTCTTATTTTCTTGGTTATCCTTTCTTTCATCATCCTTGTTGCCTGGACAGCTAGATGTAATATGGCCAATCTTTTTGTAGTTAAAAAATTTTAAGGGTAACTTACCTCTGTACTTACCTTTCCTTCTTGGTAACCTTCTAGCTAACAATGCTTCAAACTCCTCTTGTTGTCTATCATCTTCAGCATACAAAGTTTCCAACTCACTTCTACATTTATGAAGTCTTTCAATTACACTGCTTGCATAGTTGTCACTAGAAGCAGACTCTCTAGGGTTTCCAATACTCGGGGATGACTTGAATGCAGATTCAATCTTAGTAGTAGTGGTCAGACTGTTATCAAATTCATTTAACTCAAATGCAGTCAGCTTACCAATTGTAGCATCCAATGAGATTGTCATCTGAGGGATGGATCTCAATTCTTGTATAGCTGATACTCAGATAGCATACATAGGTAGCAGGGTTCTCAATAGCTTTCTTGTCACATCTTCTTCATCAATGTGTCCTCCAGCACCTCTAATGGAATTTACCACTTCCTTTAGTCTTGTACTATATTGTGTCACATTTTCTCCTTCTTTCATTCTCATTGAATCAAAATTGCCTCTTAAAATTTCTACTTTAGCTTTCTAAACATGTTGATCTCCTCCATGTACCAATGTGATCTTATCCCACATCTCCTTTGCTATATCACATCCATTAAGATCATTAAATTCCTAGTCGGTGAGAGAAGAGGATATCTCTATCATTAGTTGTGTGTTCTTGTCTCTCCCTTGCCTGCTCAAGTGTCATAGGACCGAAAGGTGGCGGTGAGTACTCATTGTCAAGATAATATAATGCATATTCTCCAATTCTAGAGAGATGTAGTCTCATTCTACTCTGCCATGTAGAGAATTTGTCCTTATTCAACTTAGGTGCCTCCCTCTTATACATCTTCGAATCTTTAACTCAAGTCCCTTCAAAATTTTCTCTTTAGAGTACTAAGCTCTGATACCAATTGTTGGTCCACAGAGAGGGGGGGTGAATCAGTGGACTATGATCTTTCTTGACACTCTACCTCTAAATCTGATTCAACTCGGTAAACTAGAATTACTGCACTCTAGACAACATGCAACCTTGAATAATTTAAGCAGCATCATTAACATATATCATCCACATAAGAAAATGACACATTAACACCAGATTTAACAATGAAACCCAAATTGGGAAAAACCTCCATGGGACTTGTCACCCACAAATAAAATACTCTTCTAAAGTATGCTCGATTAGGAGCCAATCCTTTTAAAGATTCACAACACATTGTTGAATGTGACCCGGTCAAGGGATTTCCCTTAGATCTGTTAGGATCTTCACTCTGTTGAAAGTGGCCTGATAAAAGGAATTAAAAAACTCTGTTAGAGTGTCACCTATCTCTAGGGTTTACAATAGGATAGCTATATCCACTCGATTAAGAGATTTTTTAGATACAAATATGAAACATACAATTAAACTTGATTTGTTAATGCAGCAACTGTCTTCTACCTTTTGCTTGATCAGATCCTTTTTTTCTCACATGGTCTGCTGGATTCAATACCTCATCACTTCTTCAATAACTCTTCCATCATTCATTCATAGTCTCTATTCAGAGTTTGGAGTTTAGTCTTCTTCCTTTCTCTGTATCACTCAGTGATTTCTCTTCTATCAACCTTTCTCCTTCCTTCTCATTAAACAACCAGCAATGACTTCTCATTCATGTAACTTCATTTATATAGACAATATTTTTCCTCTTAATCTCCTTGGTTAGGTTTCTCATAATTCAATCTCATTCATTCAATCATCCTTATGATTTCTTTCCGCTCGGTAAACCACCTAACTTTTACCTTGGGACTTGTTCCCTTCTTGGGACTCACAACATATGTTTAGCCACTTAATCTCTGCCTTTGATCTTCATCTTGATTTCTTTGGTTCATGGATCTTGTAACAAACTTCTTCCTTCCCTGTGGAATCTTCTAGCTCATCATGATTTGTCTAAGATTCGATCTTATCATTGACTTCCAAAGACTGTTCCTTGTTCGGTTACTAACTTTATGACTCAGTAACATGAACTTCACTACTCGGTAACTAACAACGCTCCGTGAATAGCTTTTCTCAGTGCCTTTGCATGAACTTGGTACTCGGTAACTATGACCTAATAGCATTTCCACTCTGTGACTATTTTCACTTGGTGCATGATTCTACTTTCTTTGTCGACTGCTCCCTTTGCTTCCATTGCCGACTTACTTCTCATACTCGGTAGTCTCATTCATTTCCTTTACCGACTAGACTAAACTGTGTTACCGACTATGTCATCATGAAAATAATGTAGAAAACAATTATACCAATCATCACTGAATTATTGTCTGATCTGTATTAGTTTCCTAGTTAAGTTCTTCAACACTTTCATCTTTTCACTTGCTCTCTTTCCTTGTCTTCCTACACTTGTAGTTTACTCCAAATTATATGGCAACTCAATATGAATTAGAAATAAATTTCTTGACATCAATGAAAAAATAACAACTGATCTAAGAGTATTCTACAACTTTTTATACCTCTGATCTCGGTCTTCATCATCATCCCATCATGTGAATATCAGTTGGTTAACAAGGCATCTAACAAGTTTAAGTTACTTTTATCAACTGAACTTGACAGTTCATAATTATCACATCTTCACTCTTAAGCCATTGTTAACGGAAATAGGACTTAGTGAATATAGGGATCAATGCACTTAAAAGAATATTAGAACCATCCTAACATATCATCTTTTTACTTTGACAACCAAAGAAACAAAGACCTTTCACATTGTTAAATCTGATACAAAAATAAGCCTAAGGTTATTAGGCCCGCATCATCAAATAACTGATCACAACTCACAAGTAAATCCAAAACCAAAAGACATTATACTATCTTGTAAACATGATATAACAAGGGACATTCACTAATTTATATCAACAACTTCAAAGATGACTCTAACATCTTACACTTGTTCTTTGATCACATTTTGATTTGAGACTCACAACTTGCTGATCATAAAGGTTACATCATCACAACCTTATCTTCAAAAACCTACTTCCAGGATTGTAAAATTATTTAAAGGATCTTAAATCATATTTTTTTCAAAACCTTCAAGAACCCAAACACCAATATTTCAAGGGATGCCTTGGCCTACTAGACTGACTTTCATAAAATCAGGAACCAAAGATCTAAAGGTATCACAACATAAGAAGTGCTTTGTTTTGAAGATCAACCTTTAAAATAATTCCCAATCATCCTTGACTCATTAAAAACTCTTAGAAACATATCAAGTCTCTTTCATATAATGCAAATATTCTAATGAGTGTCTGTCAAACAACAAATTAGGCTTTTTTAAGCATTCAACAACAATACCACACTTTCTCCATGACAATAAATGTTTAGGATGGATGCAAGACTTAAAAAAAAGATTATATGTTTCCATTATGACAAGTTCACCATGACAAAAAGGTTTTACAAAATCTATTTGGAATATAAGGACACTTTGTTAATAAAAATTTGGCTATGAAATTCATGCACTCGTTATGACAAACAACAACAGAAATAATATAAAACTCTTTTCTTTGCACATTCCCAAAATTTATGCAGGTTTTTAACATTACTTAAGGACAATATCCGTCCATTTCCATCTTTATAGGACTATGTTAAATTAAAAAATGCATTGAAACATAACTATACCTATCATACCAAGTTTTTGACTTAACCCACAAATCTAGGGCTTCTTTGAAAGCATAATGATTCACCTTAAAACAACCTACCACTTTAGTATCTTTTAAAGCACACAAAAACTAGTTGTTTCACCAATTTTTAGGATATTCCATTGGTTTAATAATGAGAAACATAATTTTGAAGATCATTGTTTACCCTCATGGAGGGTTTTGAGATTTTTTAGAAAAGAAATCATTTCTCACAAAATACTTCATGAAAGTGCATAAGAATAGATCAATATGAAAGAAAATTCATGAAGATATCATTCAAAAATACTTACATATTAAAATTAAATCAAATCTAAGCCTCCATGGCTCTGTAACTATTACAGACCACCAAGACCACCAAGTTTGTATGACAATTTAAGGGTTTAATGAGTGTACCTTGAAAAATCTCCTCCAAACCTATCCTCCCTCTCTAATTTCTACCAATCTTTGTTTTATAAACTATCTTCAACCTCCTATAACTGTCTGACCACATTTTGGACTTATGGGTTACATTTTTCACTTTTTGCAATTTTTTTTTGCAATGTTGTAACTTTGCAACTTTTCCAAGTCCCTTGAAATCATAGAACAACAACCTGCAATAAATTCTCTATCTTGGAGTGATCCTCTCTCTAAATTTTTTTTATCCTTCTATTGGTGTCATTATTTGTCTTTAACTCTTCTTTTTTCCATTCCTCTTTCTCTTTCCATCAGGTTCTCATTCAAAATGACACAAGACTGTCCTTGCAACCACCCAACATTCTTCACCTTCTCCTCTAATCCTATCAGTTGAGTACTCTCAAACTGATCAATCCTTCAACAAATACAACTCAAGTGCTTCATAAAGTAACCATCTCCTTTATTTCTTCACCACATCAACAAAAAACCATCCATCTTATCCAACAACAAATCCTGGAATATGCCTCACTCTCTCTTATCCTTGCACCTTCTACCTAGATTAATCTCCTTTGGGGGATGGTGAACAAAGACCTTATTTTGTCTACCATCATACTTCTCAAATACCTTCCTCTTTTAAGCTTAGATGGAACAAGCACCTGCAACCAAAATGACAAAGCAACACAAACCCCATATCTTTTTTCTCTCACAAATTTGATGTAGATCATCCAACACAAATCATAAAACCTTCAAGGATACTACTAACCAAAATCTGATTTAAGAACTTAAAACTTATTTATAACGCATCTAATAAGATTAAATTTCTTTTATCATTTGAACTTGTCACTTCATAATTCTCACATCTTCACTCTTAAGTCATCGTTAAGGAAAATAGGAACTAGTGCATACAAGTATCAATGTACTTCAAACCATATCAAAACTATCCTAACATATTATTTTTGTACCTTGACAACCATATAAACATAAGTCTTTTCCCATTGTTAAATTTGATACAAAAATCAGTCCTAAGGTTATTAGGTCTTTCATCATTAAATAACTTATCACAACTCACAAGTAACTCCAAAACTAAATGACACTATAATTTCTTGTAAACATGATATAAAAAGGGACATTCACTAATTTATATCAATACCTCTAAAGAGCACTGTAACATCTTGCACTTGTTGTTGATCACAAATGTTACATCCTCACTTCCTTGTCTTCAACAACCTACCACCAAGATTATAACATTTTTTGAAGGATCTTAAATCATATTTGTCTGGAAAGCTTCAAGAACCTAAACACCAATATTTCAAGGGATGCCTTGTCCTACTAGGATGACTGTCATAAAATCAGGAAACAAATATCTAAAGGCCTCACAAAAGACCAACCTTAAAAATACTTCCCAATCATTGTTGAATCATCAAAAACTCTTGGAAACATATTAGGTCTTTGTCATATGATGAAAATATTCTAATGAGTGACTATAAAACAAAAAATTAGGACATTTTAGACATTCAACAATAACAATACACAAGTTCTCCAGCACATTAAATGTTTAAGATGGATGAAAGACTTCAAACAAAGATTATAAGTTTCCATTACAACAAGTTCACCATGACAAAAAGGTTTTACCAACTTTGTTTAGAATAAAAGGACACTTTGTTAATCAAATTTTGGCTATAAAACTCATGCACTCCCTGCAAAAAATAGTAACACAAAGGATAAAAAAATTATTTCTTTGCACATTCCAAAATTTTATGAAGTTTTTCAATATTCCTTAAGGACAATATTCTGAAGACATATTTTTTCTATTAGTATGAAAGGAAAAAAAATTTTGAGACCGTCGGTAACACCAACACCGAAAGTCAGGTTTAGTGCAACCTGACAGACAAGTTTAAGAAAATCTGACAATACAGTGCAAACCAAAAATCTAACAAGGGAACACGATAGAGAAAACTCGACAGAGAAAACCCAATAGAGGAACCCAACAAGAAGAGTATAGTGAAACCCGACAGAGTAGATGATAGAGGAACCTGATAGACCAAAGAGCATCCCATACTAATGTAAAGTATAGCTATGGTATTACTTGTTATAATTCTATGAATTCAATCTCATCGGTAAATACATAACAAAAAGCATCAGTTAACACACAAAATCTAAGTTGTCAAATCATACCGAGAATCGTTGGTTTACACATGAAAACCAAGTTAATCAATGTAACCCGAGACTTGTCAGTAATCATGTAAAATGCATTGAATTCTTCACCACATCTCGAGCATCATCGGTAAACCTATGAAAGGTCAAGTAAGTTATCACTTACCCTGAGCCTAAAGTTTGTGTGTAACCTAAGAAACTCCATCTTTGACACCTGACAAGTGGGTAGATGAGCTCATTAGAGAAAATAAGCAGATCAAAGAAGAGAGAAAACAAAGTGACCAGATTGTAGAGCACTCCAATTAGATTCATGGCATTCAGATTCTGAATAATAGCAGCTACAAAAGGTTAAAGTAAGTAACTAAGATCACCAAGTTCACTGTTTTATTTTATGGGAAAAACCTTAAATTCATGAAATCATGGAAACCACTTCCCATGCAACCAAGATCAACAATTCTAAGGAGAAGAAGGTGAATCTGATAAAGTAATCCACATGTGAAGAACCAAAGTATAAAATCTATCCAAAGGTTGCCTCGCAACCCAATAAAGCTTGTGCATTCTCAAAAATTCCACCTAGGGTTTTATTGATTGAAGATGTTTGTTCCTACATACATTGCAAGAGCATCAAGATAGGAGATCTTGAAGTTGATCAAGCTTACAAGAAGCTTTGTACAGGAGAAACCATCAAGGAGGAACACAAGAACATAGAGGTCAAAGGGCTAACTTGTGCCCTAATGTTCCCGAGGGAGTTTAAGACCAAATGGATTTTGGTAGTGTTGAGCAGAGTGCACGACTAAAAGATATGGCTAGATGAGCCAAAACCCATCACCATAGATGTGATACATGTTGTTACCAGTTATCCTATAACTGACAAGGCCAAGGCTCTCAAACACCCTTCTCGTCCTGAGATAGAGAAGATGACAGGTGCAGTTTGGGATAATAGAGGATTGAAGGTTAACACCATCACCAATCTAGAACTCAAGTTCAGTGCATGTGTACTAGGTTACAAGATATACCAATCCATAAGACTAAACAACATAGCATGTAGAGTAGTTGACACTAATTATAAGATTGTAAAGTAGGGTCTAAAATTAGATCTATCTGAGCTTGTACTGAAGTAGTTAGATGAAAACACGGGGACAATCAGGTCTACAAAGTCTAATTCATGTAAGTGTGGATCACTCTTGATGTGTAAATTTTTCTACTTTCATAACTTCTTTCCATCTATAGGAAATATCAACTGGGATACCACCCAACCAGTGACCATACAAATTAGTGAATTCATCAAGTCACTAGGTGACAACTTTGTATCATTTATGGATGAATACTTCACTAGATTTAAGGAAAGAATGCATAAAAGAATGAGGATACTAGAACAACTGGTAAAAAAGTATAAGACTAACATTTTCTTTATGGTGGACAATAATTACACAAATATCAAACCAGCTATACCAAGAAAAGCATGGTTAGCACCACTTGACTATGAAGTCAACATAGATCAAGCCACCAATATTGTTGAAGCATTGATAAGTGAACTAGTGGACAAGTCACAACCTAGATTTTGAACCTATCAGGAATCCAAGGAATGAATCAAAATAGGCTTAGCTATGAAGAAAATTGATAGAATAAAAGAGAAAATGGTAGACACTGAAGAAAAAGTTGTTGGTAAATGATAAGGAGTCAAAAAAAAAGGATGACACTGAGGGACAGTCACCCATTGGTGAAGAAGAAAAATTGAGCAACTCAAAATCTATAGAGTCTAATGCACCACCACCACCATCAAAGAAATGAAGGACCACTACTACATTGAGGACTAGAAGTCAGACAAGAAAATTTGCAACTAAAACACTAGTAAAGAAAGGACAGGAGAGAACTTATAAAAGGAAGCCACAAATAGGTCAAACATCAGAACCTAAGAGGAGAAAGAGATTCATTAGAACTAAGGAATACATAAAGGACACTAAAAAGGATGAACAAACTATTAAGAATAAGTACCCTACCACAATTGATGAGGTATGTGCAACTGCCATCAAATTAGGTTCGATTATAGATCCTAAGATTATGAAATGGATAACATTGGATCCTGAGGATCAGAATAAGTTAGAGGAGGAAATCATCACAACAATGTGCATATTCAAATATGTACCAATATAGTTTGGAGCTAAAATGCCTAAAGAACTTCTAGACAAAATTTTGGCGAGGTGGACATATGCACTAAATGAAGAGAAACAAATAAGGGAAAGAGGCCTAGTTTTAGTTATGCCACTTGAATCTAAGATAGAAGAGATTGAAGAAATGATGAAGAAACACTCCAAAAGGTTCTCACTAAAATTAAGAGCCTACAAAGTGCTACAGGGAAATCTACTTGAGCTTGACAGAAAAAAGTGAGGATAAGATTAGTGGCATTGAATGGAGAAAGATACTTGATGTAACTAAAAAGGACACAAGCCCTGAGCCACAATTAGCTCTTACTGGCAAGCCACACAATGAAGAAGATTGGGCTAAACTGAACCCTGCACATATTCTTATAACTGATGGTGAGGATGTAAATGAAGAAGCATTGAACATAATAGCTAACAAGGATATGGACACTACAGATGAAACATGGCCCAATAATACTATCATTGACATTACCAAAGAAGATCATGTAGATGAGGTAAAGAAAGATGAAGATGTCACTGTTGCCCCAGACCAAACTGAGGAACATGACACAACAAAAGATACTGCTCAAGTAGATACACTGGGACAAATACCACTATTGATACAAGCTATCAATATTATCTCAGAGAAGGAGAAATTATTCGACAAGGATGCAAGAATACTTAAGGATAAGGGTGAACAAGAACCGAAAGACACATCCAATGAGTAGAATAAAGATGCAGAGAATAAAGAAACCAATGAAGAACAAAAGGAAATAGGAGGAGAAAAAAAAGACAAAGGTGAAGAAGAAAAGAAAGGTAATACCACTCCTAAGGATATCAAAGGAGATGCTACAGATAAGCCTAAGGTTGATGTGGAGACTTCCACTCCCAACTAATAGGTAGAGACCAAGCAGCAGGATATAGGTTCACATACACCAAAGCCTTCACCAAGAACATTAGACCAAGCAAAGGAAATTGCTATGGTACTACATACAGCTCCCTCCACAATACTTTCCAAGAAGAAGAAGAACAACAAGAATCCAGTTTTACTGGAAGAGATAATTGAGATACCAACCTATGATCCAAGGACATTGGATCTAGAGGTTCTAAAAAACTATGCAGAACTTTGCAGAAGAAAAGCTATCCAGGATAAGATGAAAAAGGAAACAAAAGACACTCAGGTACTTGAAACAACAAGGGATATTATTCAACAAATAGTACCTGATACATAAATTGATCAAAATGCATCAATCATTGATCAATTAGCCATTCTTACCAACACAATCCAATCATAGAATGTGGATGTAGAAAAGGCTATAGAAGAATGAGCAGAGAAAAAGTACCAATATAAATTAATAGAGAAAATCAGCCAAGAAGTGGCAGAGAACAAGGTGAAGTTGTCTAAACAAGTAAGTGAGTTAGAACCAATTATTTCAGAAGCAATAGCCTTAGTTCAAAATTTAAGCACATTAGAGAAATTTACTAAGGAGATTAGTGAAAAGATTGTAAAACTAGATGAAGATCTAAATTCTAGTGCTCAAATTCTTTCAACATAGACAATGCAATACAATTACATTATGCAAAGGTAATGGAAGCTAAGAAGTTGAGAATTCAAATCCAAGAGGCAGAATCAAAGTTTAGGGATGAGGTAACCTAGCTACAGGATCTGCTCTTACCAAATCTAACACTAACAAAGCAACATATGACAATGGAAAGGAAATTGATAGCCACCCCGGAGATGTCTGTCACCGACAACATCTATGATATGCACGCAAGGATTACATTGGAGCACATGGCTCTAGAACACCCACAAGAGAAATGGGAAAAGATGATGGAGGACATGAATAACTCTCATTCCCACATTTTTGACAAGTTGTAAGTGATTACACCTTTTCCCTTACTATCAAAAAAGGGGGAAATTGATATGTTACAAAGCGGGAAATTGATAGGATACAAAGGGGAAAATGATATGTATAAAGGAGATGATAAGTGTACATACATATACTATACCGAAATATACATAGGGGGAGTCATAAATGACAAAGTGAACACATGCTGTACATTACTAAACATTTTAGTATTTTGCACATATCAGTTTTTGATACTAATGTCAAAGGGGGAGATTGAAGACATATTTTTTCCATTAGTATGAAAGGAAAAATATTTTTGAAACCATTGATAACACCAACACCGAAAGTTAGGTTTAGTGAAACCTGACAAACAAGTTCAAGCAAATCTGATGACATAGTGCAAACTGAAAATGTTACAAGGGAACCCAAAAAAGAAAACCCGACAGTGCAAACCCAACAGAGCAACCCAAAAAGTAGAGTACAGTGCATCCCGACAGAGCAGATGACAGAGTAACATGATAGACCAAAGAGCATCCTGAGCATCAGTCTACCAAGAGACAGTTATAATCTCGAGAAATGTGGCTCTAACTTCCACGTCAGATAAAACACTTGTGTTTTATATTTATCTTTTATATTAGCTTTAAATCCATTTCTTAAGGGACAAGAAACATAATTGTAGTTGTTTTAATCAGTCTAACTGATTAGAAACATGATAACTAGGAGGTCAAGGTTAAGTTATAAACCTTCAATCATAGAGTTATCATTGTAATACGTGAAACTTATTTAGGTCAAATTCATTGTATAAATAGTTATGTAATCTATTAGAACACATGTGTGATGATGATTGTAGCCAAGGAGCACATCTATGGATTAGACTAAGAGTTTTATGCAGAAGAACAACAAAAGATAAAATAGGTTATCAAGAACTAGATTCAAGGCTACCAAGCAGAACAAAGGTATTGATCAATCACAATAGGTGATAAATATACATGTAATCTTTATTGGATCTGTAATCAGAAATTGTAGATTACATATACTCAGGTCATTGGATATTTTTGACTACATTCTAACAAGTGTAGCAAATAGAAGAAATCCTTGAGAAAGGTGGATTTAACAATCCTTTGTATCTCTTAACTGAGTGTACACTAAACAGTGTTGCTAAATCTCTTAACAGAGTAGACCTTAACCAATCTCTACATAATACTCCTAACAGGGTAGATCATCAGAAGTGATCAAAATTGTAAGCCTTAACCAACCCCTTCTATTTTGCAGATAGTGAAGCTTTGTGGGTTTCATCCCCACCGTAGTTTTTACCTTCTAATATGGGTTTTCTATGTTACCAAATCTTGTGTCATGTGTCTATACATTTCATGAATGTTTCTATGAATGTTTTACATGCTAAATGAATTATGAATTGATATAACATACACAAAGATAGAACAACATATATGGTTGGTAATACAATTTATTACATAAAGGATTAATGTTAAGTGATAAAAAATTTTAAGGGTATTGATTCACCCCTCCCCTCTTAGTACACACCATTCCATTATTTCCAACATATTCATCATTTTCCACCTTTATAAGGCTATGTTCAATTAAAAAATGCATGGAAATGTAGTTGTACTTGTCATACCTAGTTTTTGACTTAACATGAAGATCTAGGGCTTCTACAAAATCATAGTGATTCACCTTCAACAAAACCACCAATTTAGTATCTTTTAAATTACATAAGACCCATTTGTTTCACCAATTTTTAGGATATTAAATTGGTTGAATAATCAGAAACATAATTTTGAAGATCAATGTTTACCCCCATGGAGGGTTTTGACAATTTTTAGAAAAACAATCATTTCTCACAAAATAATTCATGAAAATGAACAAGAATGGATTCATATGAAATAAAATCAATCAATATGTCATTTAAAAAACTTTAATATTAAAATAACATCAAATCTGAGGCTCCATGGCTCTACAACTATTATAGACCATCAAGTTTGTATGATAGTTTGAAGGTTTAATGAGTGTACCTTAACAAATCCCCTCCAAACTGTCCTCCCTCTATGAATTTGAAAAATATTGGTTTAATAAACCACTTTCAACCTCCTCTGACTTTATCACAACATTTAGGACCAATGGGTTACATTTTGCACTTTTTGCAAAATTTTTTTGCAATTTTGCAACTTTGCAACCTTTACAACTTTTTGCGTTTTTGACAAAACTTAGCCAAACTTTGCCAAATCACCTAGGGACACTTTGTAAATGTAAAAATGGACTTAATGAGAAAAATAAAACTATTTAAACCCCTTTTTAAATTTTCCACATACTTTGACTAAAGGTTACCTTGCCAAGACCTTATAGGTCTCTTTGAGAAAATGGCTCTTAAAGCCTTACAAGATGAGATGTTTTGATTGCAATGGTCCTTAGGACCTTATAAACCATGTATAAATATTAAAATTAAGAACATATTAAAATTAATCTTTATGAGGCATTTCAAATTTTGGGTTCTCTTGCATCAAAAATTCTTCTACAAGAAATTCTAGGCATCCATGATCAACCCTTCACATGCACAACTACCATTTTGCCCTAATTCATCAACCCTTATATCAAGAACTTAGGTCGGTAAAAAATATATTTCAATTTCATCTTCCTACACCTAAATCAATGATCCTGATGAGAAATAATTTGATCAAATATGCTCCGATCCATCATAATCACCTCCAGATTATAACTTTACTCTAAATATTTTACCGATCACCCTAAAATGTTTTACTAATCAAGTCAGCCAAGAACATGCTTAAAATTATCACCAAGTTGAAATTCCCTCCAAATCTCATCACCTTATTTGATGTAGATAGTCAAATCATTAGGCACATAATCCAAGAACATTCATAGGAATCATGAATATCACTAAAACATCCAAACCCATCCATACAATCAGATCTCCCAAAATCTCTTATGCCAAACCTCAACAATACTATCACCAGTAACTATAACATCTAAAAATTCCTTGTGAACCTATGGATTACTAACCCTTTGAATTGATAATACATATGAGGTCCCAAGCACACTCCTTGATGTGCAACAAAAAATATCAACCTGAGAACATAATCCAAGAACATTCATAGGCATCATGAATATCACTAAAATATTCAAACCCATCCATACCATCGAATCCACCAAAATCTCTTATGTTGAACCTCAAGAACACTGTCAGCAGAAACTTTAAAAACTAAAAAATGCCTTTTGAGCATCTAGATTACTAACCCTTTTAATTGAGAACACATATTCATGTTGTTGGAATTATATGATGTGCCCAATGACTAAGAGGAGGGGGGGGGGGGGGGGGAANAGGGGGGGGGGGGGGGTGAATCAGGAATGAATAAAAATTAATCCTTTTAATCCATAATTAGATTAGCTTATTAGTTTGTGTGCATATAACTTGAAAGTAAAGAATCAGATACAACACGTAACACAATATTTGGTTACCTAGAAACCTTCCAAAAGAGAGTAAAACTAGGGTGGGGATGATACCCACAAGATTTACTACTATAGTATAAATTTAGCCTGTTAAAGCTTACAATGACCACTTCTAATGGTCTTCCCTGTTAGGAGCATAGAAAGGACTGTTAGGTTCACCTTGTTTATAGGATTTTGTACAATACAATAAGTAATGCAACTCTATTAAGAGATTTAAAGAAAGGACTGTTAGGTCCACCTTGTTAAAGGATTTTACTGATCCACCTGTGAGAATGAACTAGCTGATGATCTTCTCTATGCAACTGTGATTGCTAAATAAGATCCTTTAAAATATAACTGGTCACTTTAACGTGATAGATAAGTATCTACTGTCATGAACACTTCTTAACTTAACTCAAATTGACATTCGCATAATCATATCCATATTTTTATTATACTCATACTCTCTACTTACATATTGGATAAACAAACTATCTTACATATATATCTTTATCCAATAAATAACTTTGTAAGTTGGCTTGCAATAAACAAATATATATTTAACAATATATGCAAATTCAGCTTCAAACTGTTAGTCAGGTCCAAAAGACTACTCAGGTGATAAAATGTCACTTGGATGATACTAAACACTTGGGTGATACTGAACACTCGGGTGACACTGTATGCTCAGGTAACTCTGTATACTCGGGTAACAATGAATGACTAAGTGTTTTGACACTAATTGACAATATGTCCATCCATAAGGTCTACGATCTCCCCCTTTGGCATTAGTGACAAAAACACTTATCATTAAACTCTTTATCTGATATATCAAAACTCCCCCTTATAGATTGCTTGATTTTTGACACTTTCTCTATTGCTCAGGTCTAACTGACTCTGTTTCTGTATTTTTCAAAATTGTTATTGTAACATATATCTTCTACACTATTCACTGTACATGTGATATTTATAATGACATTTCCCTCTTATACAATGATATTTTCCCCTTGTTTTTGACAAGAATGCCAAAAAAATTTCATCTACAGGGTTATCCTGAAGCGGGATAGAAAATCACTATGTACCTTCAAAATTTTAGACAGAGTGTTGTCCCAATTATCTTGTAGCACCTTTAAGATGTGAAATTCTACTTGCAGTTCTACAGATAGCTCTATCATCAGCTTAGCAACTGAGAAGTTGTTTTCATGGATGAGAGTTTTAGCATGTGTTATACGTTTCTGCATTCCATGCATGTGTGGTAGAAGTTGGCTCTGAATGGTTGTAAGAGATTCTCTTATTCTTGTTTCTTCTCTCAACACTTCAACCTGCAAATCAGTAAGATATTTTTATTTTCATGAAGTGAGCAGAACTGGTGCTTAGGTCAAGTGCTAAATTCCTTGCACTTTCCTTCATGTCAGCATCTATCTTTACTATCTTATTCTTTATTTCCATGGTAAATTTGGAGGAGTCACTCAACTTTACAAATAATTCTACCACATTTTTCACAATAGTTTCTAAAGTATTGATAATCTATGTAAGTTGCACCTGGTCAATTGCAATCTTCTTTACAATGCTCTCTAGAACCTTGTTCTCAAATTTCTTCTTTGCCTTCTCAAGTAAAATTTCCTAACCCTTCATGTCTGTGTTGAACTTGTGGACAATGTCAAAAATTTGGTCCATTATTGAGTCACTTTCATTTAATTCAATCTGTGAAGCATCTACAAATATGCCTTTTACATCTTCAAGTACTTTTTCCCTTTGTCTTTCCTTTCTGAGTTTCTATTGTGAGGCCCATTCCTTCCATAGTTCTCCCAAAATATCCATTTGTACAGATAGGTTAGATAGATCCCAATTAGGAATCACAATCTATTTATCTAGATCTATTTCATCAGTTATTACTACCTCTGATTTAGGACTCAGTGAAGGAACAATTTCCTTACCTTTATCTTCCTTATCCTTAGTATCAGTATTCAATCCAATTAGGTCATTGACCTTTATAGTACCAATTGTTGGATCAAAACTTACTAATGAATCAAAAGTAGAAATGTCTACCTTTCCTTTCATTGACTCAGGTGTGCATGTCTCAGTAGTAAGAGGAGCATGTTATTCAGGCTTTATCTATTATGATGTAGATTCTGCAACCTTCTCTTTTCTTGGATTCACTATACTATGTATGGTAGATTGGGGTAGTGATGCCATTACCTCAACTAAAATCTTCTTTATGTTGGACTCTTCAATAGTCTATACCTTAGGTAGAGTGTCATCATTTCCTTGTGTTGGAAGGTCTGAACTCAGAACTTCTTCCTTCACATTGCTTTCTGCAATCTCAAATATTGATTTCCACACTAATGTGGCATGCCGAGCTACTTCTTCTATATTTTTGTTCACTATTTGAAATGCCCTAAATTTGGGGGTGTGATTATTCTCATATTTTCTTAAGGCCTCTTTCACTTCTTTTCCTTTCATTATAGGAATGACCTTATTCAATGTCTCTTCCCTTATATCTCTTTCAATTTGTACTAAATTCTTCCAGGAAATAGAGACTGCCTTAAATAAGTCTTCAATCATATAACTCTTCAACTCAGAAGGGTCATATTTCCACTTTGACATCTTTTCCACCACTGCTTGCTCAATTTTATTCTTCTCTTCTTTTGTCCTAGAAGCATACTTTAGTGTTTTCAAAGAACTCATGGATCTTCCTTCTTTAAGGTCTTTGATCTTTTGATCAAGTGTGGGTGTGGGTATTGTGAAGACCACAATATCTTCTTCATCTTCACCCTCTTCATCACTTAATATAAGTTTTCTCCTAGATCTTCTCAGGGTGACAACAAGAGTAGTGCCTTTTTCCTTCTTATGTTTAGGTGTTGTCTTCCTCTTCTTCTATGGAGGATTAACATCAGTTTCTTCCTTGTCAGATTCAATTTCCTCAATCTCCTATGTTTTAATTGTTTCCTCTTTTCTCTTAGATATTAAAGGAGAGTCAGACGTCTTTCCATACTTCTTCTTGAATGTATCAATTCTTTTTCTTCCTCTCTTCAATATCTTAGGAATCTCAATTTCTAGATATATCCTACTCTTTTCTTCCTCATAGGTTCTAAAGTAGGGTGCCTTTGGATTGAGAGGTTCATTCACAAGAGCCTCCATGATATCTTTAGTGTCCTCATTATTAACTTCATATGGAAAGGGTTGTACCCATGCAACCCTAGGCTTTACTACTTGTATATACACTTTATCACAATCAACTAGATAACATATTTCTTCTTTGTACTTCTCAACTAGTTGTTTGGGAATTCTATATCTACTCTGCATCTTCTATTTGAAACTTTCAAAGTATCCATCCATGATACTATGAAAATAATCTCCCATCTTAGCTATGAAATCATTAATTTGATGGATGATTGGTCTATACTTTTTCCAATACTACTGTTCCTTTGGAGGGAAAGAAATTCTCAACATAGAATAGTATGCAGATTAGAAGAGAACCAAACTTACATGAATTGGTTTTTGATTCTCGGATGCTTGCCATGTTCTTTCTCAACTGAGTGAGTTGCAATTCAGCTAGGTTGAATACCAGATTCTTCTTGACAACCTTGTAGGCTAGGTCAATGGCTTCACATGAAACACTATTGGGTTTTCTTGAGATGTATATCTTGTCTGCTATCAAATGAATGCCAAATTTCATCTCCATATATGTTACTCCATTGAGTCTCATACCTCTGCCATTCCACTTGGAAAACGTTAACTCTACTAGTTCATCCCTATTTAAGGTTATGGTATCTTTTGGTTTGTCTATCATAGGGAAGCTGGTAATACAGTGAATTATCTACTTGGTGATCTTCACAGGATGACCCAGCTGTAGTTACATGTCATGAACATGATTGAGAACATATCTTGTCCACTTTGTCTGGAAGTCCCTTGACATATGCATAATATGTGTCAAACCCTTGGTTTCAAGGTGCTTATGCTTGGGCTTTAGTTTCCCATATGTACATAACTTCTCATTTCTTTGATTCATCTCACTAGTTGCAAGCTCCTATATGTTGCAGTGATAGAACCTATGAATTTCATTGACTAGTAACACTCTTGGAGGGATTAGGGAATGAGCTCCCATCGGGTCTATTTCCTCTACAACTACCAGATGAAGCTTGAATAGGGGAGGATCATAAACTTTATTCCTTACTAGCATCTCCAAGCCTTTCTTGACCTTGAAGCTAGAATTGACCTTGAAGCTAGAAGTGGATGCCATGTTTCTTGAACAAAATAATCAAACTCCACTTTCAATCATGAATTTGCATGAATTACTAAAGTCTCTAAATTATCTTGTAAATTGAAAGAATTGTAAACAATACTCTTCACAATCCTTCATATATAAGAGTTTTTCAACCATTATAGTATTTCATTAAATGCTCCATACATAGTAGCTGGTGTGACTCAGGTGTTTCTCGCAGATTCACTCAGAAGCTTGGGTGAAACTAACTTTCTAGTTATCAACACTACCCGACTCAACTCAGTTGAGATAGAGTGACTTACGTGTAACTAAAATTCTAACTCAGGTTGAACTAAAATATGTCCTCATGCATCAATATGTAGATATGGATTGTATTTCTTACTTGGAACTAATGTAGGATGGATTTTTATTACACAGTTCCAGTCATCTCCTTACTTTCTTATTCTGTAATGATGGATCCACCCATATCACTGTTTAGGGTGTCATTAGATCCTTCATTGCTTTGATCTAAATTATCTAAGGATTTCCTTACCCATTTATTTCTGATCAGAGCTCTAATTTTTGAGACTTTGGTTTTACCAATCTCAAAGCCAGTATCAACATTTTCTCTGTTCATACAGTTCTTGCTCAGATCACCGAGTTGTTTACACACATAGCATCTCTTAGTAGGATCTCTTTTTCTGAAGTGAGTCTTCACACAATTTGCACCAATGTGTCCATATTCACCATAGTGACAACATCTATACCAAGTTTTGTAATCCCAACCAAAAATTGCCTTGGCTAATTGTTCAGCAAGATTCCAATTCTTAGTTCTGCACTCGGAAGATTTATGACCTTGTTTGTTGCATTAGTAGCATTTTCCTTCAAACTTAGGTTTCTCTTTGCATTCAATTAATCTATGTCCATGTTTGTTGCAGCTATAGTATTTACCTTTAAATTTTGACTTTCCATTGCTCCAACATTTATTTGATGTATGCCATGTCTTACCACAGTGATTGCATTTAGGTATGTTGTTCCTTTGAGCTGCTTGTTGTGAGGATTCACCTTGTTTAGTATATCCTAATCCAGTTTGTCCATGATTTATGAGTTCTATTGCCTGATCCATGCTAGTTTGTAAATTCACCATACTTTCATTTGTTTTCTTTTCAGTATTGAGATCATTCTACAGTCTTTCATTTTCAATCCTTAGATTGACAACTTCTTGTGTTGCATTGTTGAGTTGACTTACCAAATCAGCTTGTTGAAGTGATGAGTGTTGGATTTCATTTTATTTTTCTTCTAATCTTGTACTCAGTGGTATTTAATCTTCTTGTTCTATATTTCTGTCATCTTCTTCTTTGTTCTTTAGTTCCATGAATTCACACATTTTGATTGAGTGAACTTCCTATTCTCTTTTCAACTTTTTGACTTCTTCATGTAATTTGAGATTCTTTGCAAGCAAGTCTTCAATGGCTACATTAGCTTCTTCTGAGCTTCTGTCTTTGCAAATTCCTTCAATTATTTCTTCTATATAGTTTTTATCATTCATCTGCACTGCTAATTATTTTCTTCTCTTTAGGGAAAGAGGGAGTTTCCCCTTAAGTTTTATGATCTAATCCATGGCCACTTTAAGATCTATCTTTTCATTCTCAATGGCTTTCTCTAGTCTGTATGTTTCCATATCCTCTGATATTTTCTCAATCTGTAAAACTTATGATAAGAGAACCACTACTCTGATACCAATTTTTGGAATTATATGATGTGCCCAATGACTAAGAGGTGGGGGGGGTGAATCAGGAACCAATAAAACTTAATCCTTTTAATACACAATTAGATTAGCTTATTTTTTTGCATGCATATAAATTGAAAGTAAAGAATCAGATACAACAAATAACACAATATTTGGTTACCCAGAAAGCTTCCAAAAGAAATTAAAATTGGGGTGGGGATGATACCCACAAGATTTAGTACTATAGTATAAATTTAGCTTGTTAAAGCTTACAATGACCACTTCTAATGGTCTTTCCCTGTTAGGAGCATAGAAAGGACTATTAGGTCCACCTTGTTTAAAGGATTTTGTACAATATAATAATTAATGCAGCTCTGTTAAGAGAATTAAAGAAAGGACTGTTAGGTCCACCTTGTTAAAGGATTTTTCTAATCCACCTGTGAGAATGAACTAGTTGATGATCTTCTCTGTGCAACTATGATTGCTGAATAAGATCCTTTGAAATATAACTGATCACCTGAATGTGATATATAATTCTTTGTTGTCCTAAACACTTATTCACTTAACTCAAACTATCATTCGCATGATCATATCCATCCTCTGAATATACTCATACTCTCTACTTACATACTGGATAAACAAACTATCTTACATATATATATTTATCCAATAAATAACTTTGTAATTCGGCTTGCAATAAATGAAAATATATTTAACAATATATGCAAAGTTGGCTTCAAACTCTCACTCGGGCCCAAAAGACTACTTGGGTGATAAACTATCATGCGGGCAATACTGAACACTCAGGTGATGCTGAACACTCGGGCGACACTGTATGCTCAAGTAACTCTATATACTCGGGTAACACTGAATGATTAAGTGTTTTGACACTAATTGATGATATGTCTTTCCATAAGGTCTACACATGTACCAAAGAAACTCCTTGATGCACAACTAAAATATCAGCCTGAGCATTCTCACTAAACCAATCTATGTGACTCTTTCACTTCAATGCTTGTCACACTGTCTTCCAATCACCATCTATGAACTCTTGTAACTCATATGAATCTACAAGTCAACCCCTAAAACTTGACATGGACCAGGTAGAAAACATAAAAATCATCCCATGAGGTGCGTGACTCCTCATCTTCTAATACCAATCCTTATCAGACCTCTGAACATCTTGTACCACTGGAAAACTAGACAACTAACATGTTGGTATCAAACCATCAATATTTCTGGGTAATCCTATTGATATGCTGACATAAATTACAAAAAATCAACCTTGTCAACACACTTTTCTCTCTCTAAGAGGAATCCTCCAAGCATTGATCTATAAATTATTAATCATACAATTCACTAGACCAATGCACACACCAGTAGATTTACTGAACACGAGAAAGCAAAAAAATGCCTAGCTTTCCCTGAGGTAATTAAAAGTATCATTGCAAAAATGTTTTGTAAATGTATAATGAAAATGGTGAGAAATGATAAGGTGTAGATCACTCACCAAGATCCTGTTCTATACATGAGAATGCAAATCTACCACAAAGTGAATTTGATTAGCATAACCAAAAGAGTAAGGGTGCCATTGTGAGATCTACACAATGTAGGGTTTAAATTCATTAACAAAAATGAAAATGGAAAGTGAATTTAGTGTAGATAATAGATTTGATAATTTACAAAGTAAGTGTAATGAAGAATAGGGAAGAATAAGTGCACCTGGAGACAACATAAAAAGGATAGAAATTCAAATTTAAATTTGACTGTTACTGGAATCTCAGATATTGTTGTAACTATAGATATGGAAAACATGGATCTAAATATATTTGTCCTAAAAATTTCATTAAAAAATAGCAGGTACAAGTCAAATATTGGGGAACAAGTCAACTTTTGGGGAACAAGTTGACTAGTCAACTTTTTCTTGGCAATATCTGATGAAACTGTTCCTGGTTCCATAACAACACATGCACCACCATGATATTGATTTTTCCATCTGCAACCTGTTCCTACACAAAAAAATAGGGGAAAAAGGTTGTGTATAGAGGTTTTCCTTTACCAAACCCCTATTTAGGAATCAACCTTTAAATTGAATTTAAATTGCATAAAGGAAAGTAATGTAAAAGGAAAATTGTTTATTTATCTAGTATGAAACCCTCATGAATGGATGTAGTAATCACTCAAATCAATGAAAATGCTTGAATGTGCTTGGAATCCAAAGATTTGACCTTGGGATAAGATGTAGAATCAAGGATTCCTTAAAAAATGCATTTATCTATGATTTTCACTCCTAGATCTTGAATGTTGATATACTTGATAATCACATGCAAAGAAGAAGAGAGAAGGATGAGTGAGTGGATCCCCCTGATTGATTGAAAATTCCTCTACTTGGTCATCATGAGAGAGAAATTTGTATCAATTAGATAGTATTTCCTTTGTTTGAATGGATCTTGGAAGAATGGAGACTTGGAATCTTGAAATGGATATTTGTCTTCAAATCTTGAATCCAAATCCTCAATTACTCAACTTGAATTCTTGATTTATTGAATGCTTGAAATATAGTTTGGATATGATTTTTGTCTTCTTATAATATGAAAAATGAGAAGATATGAGGTCCTTTTATAGTGAATTCAGGATTCAAAGTTGATCCAAGATGACCACAATTGAAAACCTAGGAAGAAGAACCCCACATTGGGATCTGAGTAAAATTTGAGCCAAAAATCCCAAGGAAAACTTGACCAATTGAATTGTACCAAGTGAAAAGTCAGACAAATGACTTTTCCTAAGAAAAATGGGTTCAAATTTCATGGGGATTTTGTGGAAGGTGAAAAGGAGTTAGAGAAGAAAAAGTAGGTTCTTGAGATCAAGCATAACTATCATTCCAACCTTGAAATCACCAAAATAGGGTCTCATAGGTCCCAAAGACATCCAATTATGGGTGCTAACTTTTAAGGATGATACATTTATCCCCCACTCTAGCAAGAGTATGAGACAAGATCATGATCACGGTAAAGTAGATCAAATGCATAAGAATGATCTCACCCAAGTCAAGGAGACAAAGAAAAATCAAGCACCTAAGTGACTCAAGTCTTCATTGAATCCAAAACCAAGATAAGAGAGGAATCACTCATAAGAGAGAAAAGTGTGATCACTAGCCTAGTAAGATATTATCTTACTATGGATTGTAGAAAAGAAAAATACTACAAAACATGGCATTGAAGGTCTAGCAAGTTGTGTTATTCTATTCAATCCATAAAAAATGAGTATTACTTAAGTAAATCATTGTCTCTATTAAGGGATCTGACAAAGGAATGATCATGCCTAATAAGATAATTCTCTCCTTGGGGATCAAGAAAAAGTGATTAGGCTTAAGGAAAGAATTGTCTGCTTAGGGATCAAATAAAGGCGATTAGGCCTAAGGAAATCATTGTCTCCTTATGGATAAATTAAAAAGGGGGATCGGTCCTTAGGGAAATATTTTTTTATGTTAAGGGATCTGCAAGAGAGATTGCATCCAATCATTGTATAAGTGTGTGTAAAATGTGAAATGACGATGGTGTAGGAGAACACCTAGGCTAACCTCCATAGTTGTAATGTTTTGGCTTGTACTTGACATTGGCCAAGTCAAGGTAGTGTGTTTAGTTAGACCTTAGAAGGTCATTGCATTGTGGACTAGGTGAGTTAATCATTAGGACTAAGGTCACTAAAATAATCATTGTTAGTAGCTTTTTAATTTTCATAGGCTTAGAAGCTTAGTGATGGATTTGAGCTTTGAATGTGTCCTAAACACATAAATTTTGTAATAGAGATGATTGGAGGCCACTAGTGAATTTGGTTCCTTGAAATACATAGGTTAGAGGTCCTAAGAATTAGGAATTTGGCATAATGGCAAAGATGCCAGAAGTTATTACAATATTGTCATGACAACATTTGTAATTATTACAAATGTTGCATGCAACTCGGTTACTTAGGATCCCCCTAGAAGATAGGAGTGGGAGATCGACCAACATGCCCTAGAAACATGGAATATGTAATTTAATGCATGGGGAGGCTCGAATCCAATAAGGAGATTTCATTGGAACAAGTTTTGAATAGTGAAGATAGCTTTGCAACTCTGATTTTGTGAAGAACCCAAAATTTTCAATGTGACAGTGCCATCATATGGATTGAATGCTTTGAATTAGTGATTGTTTTGTGTTCATAGGATAGTTCTAAGACTTTTCCATTAAGTCAGTAAGTTGATAGGAGTTAATCTAAGGTCTTAAATAAATTATTTTCAGTCTAGAGTGTTCACTGGTCCTGTCCTGACCAGCTTGTCATTTCATGGCTCCCCCATGAAATCTAACCATGGGAACTTCCTAAGGCTAGGTGGATATGTTAGGGGAGTCATTGGTCTATACATATGTAGAGTTAGGAGTCTTGTGGATTCAATTTTCTATTTTTAGTACCAAGCCCTAGGTGAGGTGACAGTGCCTGGTTAGAGGTTTGGAGGTGAAGAATTGAGCATTTCATGTGGGGAAGAAAAATACAGTATGGGAAAAGTGTAGTAATAGATGTTATATGACCTAATCTTTCCCTATTGAGATATTTGTGAACTCACCAATCCATTTGGTCAAGCTTTGAGAAAGAAACCAGGTAAGGTCCTACTAATTAGGCCTATTAGCCCTATTGGTCCTAGATAATAGGAACCCTATGTACGGAGAGCTTAGGAGTGTAAAAATTTCAAAATCCTTTGTAAAATCCAAAAGGGTATCTAAATGTGGGATTAGTTTTTCAAGTTCTTTGGAAAGTTTTGGAAATAATTGGGAAAAGGTCCCTGAAAAAGGCTAGGAGATCCTTCAAATGGGATTCAAATGGAAACATATGGAAGGTATTCAACATGTTTGGCATCCCTACAATGATTAGTGAATTCTAGTCTGGAGTTGGCACTTAGATCCTTCTAAGTGTAGGAGAAGAAGTGAAGAATCTACATGGTGTTAGTCTTTCAATGTGAAGCACAAAGGGTTGGGCTCTTGGAGAGGAGCTAGATAAGACCTTTTTTAATCATCTAAGCCTTTGGGAGATTCTAGAGAAGATTAGGATCTTAATAGAGACAAGCTAGGTCTCTTGATAGATGTGCAAGAAAACCTTGGAACACATACCCCATATTGGTATCAGAGCTTGATTAAGATCGGGCTTGTGGTGAATGTTTCAACCTATTGAATCAGTGGGAGAGAATACACCAGTGGGATCAGTAGAAGATAAAACCATGGTGACTAACACTAAGTTAGCCAAAAAGGTGGAAGAGCAAGAAGAAGATAATAAGTTTCTAAGAGAGATTGTATCAAATGGAACAACTCTTGGGTGAAGTCCAAGACAAAGCTGATAAAGAGAAGGATAAGATAGAATAGAAAGAAGAAGAAGAAGCAAGGGAAAAAGGACTAGAATTGGAGGAGGAATCTCCAACACTTGACCCTATTATTTCTGAAGAACCCTTCTTGAAAGCACTAAAGGCCTTAAGTGGAAAAGCTTTGGAGGGTGTACCACTATTTAGTGGACAAATAGATCCAAATTTAGTTTTGGATTGGATTGACAGTATAGAAAACCATTTTGAATGTGATGGTATAACAGAGGCCCAAAAAGTGAATGTGGCCAAATCTAGGTTGAGAGGCTCAGCCCTCACATGGTAGAAGTTTGTTCAAACTAAAAGGGAAAAAGATTGAAGGAGTCCTATAGTCACATGGAAGGGCATGGTGACCAAGATAAAGAAGACTTACTTTCCTAATGATTATGAGGTTTAGTTGCATAGAAGAAGACATAATCTTAGACAGAAAGATTTGGATGTCCAAGCATACACTGAAGAATTCCAAAAGTTGTGTTTAAGATCACAAGTGGTGGAGGATGAAAGCATAAAACTAGCAAGGTATTTGAATGGACTCAAGTGGTCTATTCAACAAGACATTAGTCTTGTGAACTTCAAAACCATCCACCAATGTTATCAAATGGAATTGAAAATAGAGGAGAAAGGCAAAAGAAAACAAGAAAAAACCCCCAAAGGAAGAGGTAGAGGAAGGGATAGTAGAGGACCAAGAGGTGGCTATAGTGGAAGGATTTTAGAATCAAGGACTCAAGGAGAAGTTAGATACACTGAGCAGCAAGAGGGAAGCTCTAGTATAGGTAGCAGAGGAAGGAACTCTAATTTCAGAGGAAGAAGTGGTGGACAAGGAAGAGGAAATTACTTTGCCAATATGAAATGTTATCATTGCAATCAAATGGGACACCCTACCTATAGGTGTCCAGAGAAGGGTAGTACTTCTCAAGGAGGTAACAAAAGGACTAATCTAGTTCATTAGGAGACAAATGCAGTAGAGACACACCTTGAGGTACCGTTAAATTCAGAAGAAGGTGAGAACCTTGTGATGAGGAGAACATTGATCAAGGAGTCGGTTAAAGAAGATCCAAGACAAAGAAGGTCCCTATTTAGAATCAAATGCAAGGTGATGGGAAAAGTGTGTAGAGTCATTATTGACTTAGGGTCTACTGACAACATTGTGTTAGAAGAAGTAGTCAGCAAGCTAAGCATGACAAAGATACCCCACACCCATCCTTACAAGGTCACATGGCTCAATAAGGGACATCATGTCTTAGTAAACGAGCAGGCTTGGGTAGAGTTTTCTATAGGGAGATATAAGTACAAGGTTCTATGTGATGTGTTTCCCATGGAAGAATGTCACTTGCCCCTAGGATGGCCATGGAAATTTTACCACCAAGCTATCCATGATGGGGTGAAGAACTCCTATACTTTCAAGAAAGACAAAGTGACTTTCAAAATTCAATCATTGTTAGAGGATGCAAAAGTGAAGATAGCAGGTCCTAATGTGCTCATGGTCGGTGAAAAAGAGTTCTTAGAAGCCATGGAGGAAGGATAAGGAGTTGGCTTTGCATTGGTACTAAGGCCAAGAGAAGAAAATGAAGGCAAGGGAGACAAGAATCCATAGCTACCTAAGGAGATACAAAGCATGTTGCAGACTTATAAAGGTATAGTAAGTGATAGAAAACCATCAACATTACCCACTAAAAGAGCCATAAGTCATATGATAGACTTTAAACTAGGAGCTACCCTACCTAATTAAGCAGCCTACAAGATGACCCCTCAACAAAATGAGGAGATTACTAGACAAATAGAAGAACTCCAAAACCAAGGTCTTATCAAGAATAGCATTAGCCCTTGTGCCGTACCCACTGTCCTAGCACCTAAGAAAGGAGGAACTTGGAGGCTTTGTACTGATTCAAGAGCCATAAATAGTATAACCATTAGGTATAGGTTTCCCATCCATAGGATTGAAGACCTAATGGATTGTCTAGGTGAAGCTAAGTACTTTAGCAAGGTAGACTTGAAAAGTGGCTACCACCAAATAAAAGTACAAGAGGGAGATGAGTGGAAGACAGCCTTCAAAACCATTGAAGGTTTGTATGAATGGCTTGTCATGACATTTGGACTGTCTAATGCCCATCCACATTCATGAGGCTCATGAATGAAGTCCTCAAAGACTACATTGGAAAATTTGTAGTGGTATATCTTGATGATATACTAATTTATAGTAAGACAAGAGGTGAGCATCTTCAACACCTTGAGACTATCTTCAAGAAGCTGCATGATGAGAAGTTGATGATCAACTTGGAGAAGTGTGAGTTCATCAAAATGGAGCTGGTGTACCTTGGGTTTGTTCTCTCTCATGGAAATCTAAAAATGGACAAGATTAAAGTGTAAGACATCATAAATTGGCCTACTCCAAGGACAACAACAAAGGTAAGAATTTTTCATTTCCTTGCTCAGTATTATAGGAAGTTTATAAGATAGTTTAGTGCTATTTGTGCTCCTATGTTGGACACAATCAAAGGAGGGATGAAGAATAAGTTTTTATGGAATTAGAAATCCACCAAGAGCTTTGAGTTGTTAAAAGAAAAGATTGCTACCCAAACTTATTTAGTCTTTCCAAGATTTGAGAAGCTTTTCACTATTGAGTGTGATGCAAGCAATGTGGCTATTGGAGTTGTCCTAAGCCAGGAGGGTAGACCAGTGGCATTTCATTCAGAGAGGTTGAGTGAAGCTTAGAAGAAGTATTATTCTTATGACCTTGAAATGTATGCATTAGTTTAGGCTTTAAGGAAATGGAGGCACTATTTTCTCTCCAAGGAGTTCATAGTTTATTCAGATAATCAAGCTTTAAGTTTCTTGAACTCTCAAGAGAAGTTGAGTCACAAGCACATGAAGTGGGTTGAATATCTACAACCTTACACCTTTAATATCAAGCACAAGAAAGGATTACTCAACAAGGTGGTAGATGCCTTGACTAGAAGAGCTCTTACCATCCAAGAGATCCAATTAAAGAGCATGGGAATAAATCACTTCAAAGATCTATATGTTGATGATGAAGACTTTGCAGACATTTATAAGGTATGTACTAAATACAAGAATAATTTCCATATAAAATATGTTGAATACACTTTGCAAAGCAATATCTTGTTTAAGGGAAATCAGTTATGTGTCCCTAGAGGGTCTATTAGGGAGAATTTAATTCAGGAAATTCACAATGGTGCATTGAGTGGTCACTTTGGGATCACTAAGACCCAATAACTTGTTCAAAGGTTCTATTATTGGCCAAGAATGAACCTTGATGTTAGGAGGTATGTGGAAAGTTGTATTGTATGTCAAAATGGCAAAGGTACTTCTTCAAATGCAGGCCTATAGCAGCCACTACCTATCCCTACTAGGCCATGGGAATGTTTGAGCATGGATTTTGTAGTTGGGTTACCTAAGACAAGACAAGGCATGGATAGTGTTTATGTAGTTGTGTACTGATTCAGAAAGATGGCTCACTTTGTGCCATGCAAGACAACTAATGATGCCAGCCAAATAGCCTCTTTCTTCTTCAAATAAATAGAAAGAATCCATGGGTTACCTATGAGCATTGTGTCAGATAGAGAGACTAAATTTATGAGTCATTTTTGGAAGACTCTTGGGCAAAGGTTAGGCACTAATTTATCCTTTGGGTCTGCATACAATCCCCAAACTGATGGTCAAACCCAATTGGTAAATAGAGGCCTTGGAAATATATTAATATGCTTGACCAAGGAATATGGTCAACAATGGGATCAATTGATTGGACAGGCTGAGTATGCTTATAATGACACTATAAATAGGTCAACAAGGAAGAGTCCCTTTGAGATATTATATGGTCTACATCCTAGAGGAGTCTATGAGCTAAGAGAATTAAAGGATGGAGTGATGGAAAGTGGATATGCTGATTATTTTTCTTATGCAATGCAAGAGATACATGATACAGTCAGGAAGACTTTGACAGAGAACACCATGAAGCATAAGACTAAGGTTGATGAGAGTAGAAGAGAAATTTAGTTCAATGTGGGAGACTTAGTAATATCTAAATAAGTCTAGACTTCAAAAAGGATTCCCACACAAGTTAAAAATGAGGAGGATAGGCCCCTGTCCTATCTTAGCAAAGTATGGGAACAATTCTTTTAAAGTGGAGCTGCCAGAAGACAGTGAACTGTCCCCTGTCTTTAACATTGTAGACCTAGTTCAATATAAAGGACCACCACCAGACATGGATCAAATCCTTAGTGAAGTGATTAGAGATAAAGAAGACCTCAAGCTACCTCCTGCTACAGTCAACCAAGTTGACAGTATACTAGATACCCGAGTCTACAAGAAGATTAGAACCAAATAATATAAAGTACATTTGATCAAGAGACATGGTCAAATAGATGCTAATTCAATATGGATTAAAGAATCAGAGTTTAAGAAGATGGGGATTGACCCTACTCTACTCAATCCAAGGGTGGATTGAACATTTTGTTATGGGGAGGATTGTGCAAGAGCACACCTAGGCTAACCTCCATAGTTGTAATGTTTTGGCTTGTACTTGACATTGGCCAAGTCAAGGTAGTGTATTTAGTTAGACCTTAGAAGGTCATTGCATTGTGGACTAGGTGAGTTAGTCATTAGGACTAAGGTCACTAAAATAGTCATTGTCAGTAGCTTTTTAATTTTCTTAGGCTTAGAAGCTTAGTGATGGATTTGATCTTTGAATGTGTCCTAAACACATAAATGTTTTCAATGAGATGCTTGGAGGACATTAATGAAGTTGGTTCCTTGAAATACAGAGGTTAGAGGTCCTAAGAATTAGGAAGTTGGCATAATGGAAAAGATGCCAAAAGTTGTTACAATGTTGTCGTGACAACATTTGCAATTATTACAAATGTTGCATGCAACTCGGTTACTTAGGATCCCCCTAGAAGATAGGAGTGGGAGATCGACCAACATGCCTTAGAAACATGGAATATGGCATCTAATGTATGGGGAGGCTCGAATCTAATAAGGAGATTTCATTGTAACAAGTTTTGAATAGTGAAGATAACTCTGCAACTCTGATTTTATGAAGAACCCAAGATTTTTAGTGTGACAGTGCCATCATATGGATTGAATGATTTTAATTAGTGATTTTTTGTGTTCATAGGATATTTCTAAGACTTTTCCATTCAGTAAGTAAGTTGATAGGAGTTAATCTAAGGTCTTAAATAAATTGTTTTTAGTCTAGAGTGTTCACTAGTCCTGTCCTGACTAGTTTGTCATTTCATGGCTCCCCCATGAAATCTAACCATGGGAACTTCCTAATGCTAGGTGGATATGTTAGGGGAGTCATTGGTATGTACATATGTAGAGTTAGGAGTCTTTTAGAGTCAATTTTCTATTTTTAGTACCAAGCCCAGGCGAGCTGACAATACTCAGTTAGAGGTTTGGAGGTGAAGAATTGAGCATTTCATGTGGGGAAGGAAAGTAAAGTATGGAAAAAGTGTAGTACTAGGTGTGATATTACCTAATCTTTCCCTATTGAGAGATTTGTGAACTCATCAATCCATTTGGTCAAGCTTTGAGAAAGAAACTAGTAAGGTCCTACTAATTAGGCCTATTAGCCCTATTGGTCCTAGATAATAGGAACCCTGTGTACAGAGGGCTTAGGAGTATAAAACTTTCAAAATCCTTTGTAAAATCCAAAAGGGTATCTGAATGTGGGATTATTTTTTCAAGTTCTTTGGAAATTTTTGGAAAGAATTGGGAAAAGGTCTCTGGAAAAGGCTACAAGGAATTAGGCCTAATTAGGCTTCTTGGGGGCTAAAGCTTGAAATCGACTGAAAAGGGATAGGAGATCCTTCAAAATGGAGTCAAATGGAAAAATATGGAAGGTATTCAACATGTTTGGCATCCCTGGAATGATTAGTGAATGCTAGTGTGGAGTTGGCACTTAGATCCTTCTAAGTGTAGGAGAAGAAGTGAAGAATCTACATAGTGTTAGTCTTTCAAGGTGAAGCACAAAGGGTTGGGCTCTTGGAGAGGAGCTAGATAAGGCCTTAGTTAATCATCTAAGCCTGTAAGAGATTCTTGAGAAGATTAGGATCTTAATAGAGACAAGCTAGGTCTCTTGATAGATGTGCAAGCAAACCTTGGAACACATACACCAGAAGATCAGAGTGTATGCCCCCACATCAAAGCAATTACAAATGTCTTAACAAGAGAAATGGATTTAACAAAACATACATGAATCCACAAGAAAATTTTCCATTGTGAGATGCCCCTAAGAAAGGAAAAGTCAAGGGAAATAAACATGTCATAAAAGAGATCATGAAAGGGCTATACTAGCTCTAGGGTTAGTATGATCATTTGATAATACATGAGCTATTATATCAAGATGAAATTTCATCATTCTACAAAGGTAGAAGAACTACAATAACAATAGAAGAATTTCATGTAAGAGTTATGAAGAAGAGTATTTTGGAACAAAATCACAAAGGCCAAAAATAATAGGTAGCTATAGTTTTGCATCATCCCCAATTAGATAAGACAATGACACATTTACAAATAGTAGCACATACACAAAATAACATGTAACAATATATAGTATAAGTGAGATACAAATATAAGAATGTTTACAACATTGTAATTCCTTTATGACCTTGTGAAAATGGAGCAACAAGGGTCATTTAAATAAATTTAAACAAAACATATAACAATAAACACATCAAATGGGAAGCACATCACGATAAACAAGAAAACATACAAAATTCGTCACACAAGAGGAGCTAGTCAAGCGTATCACCTACCCCCATCTTAGTCTGTATTTTTGAGCACAGGTGGGAAACTAACAAGAGTAGAAACATTAAAAATGATAGAAGGAATAATAGCTAATTATAAACAAGGACCATGTTGTAAAGATGGGTCACTTTACGCGTCACTAGGAGTGATAGATTAGTGTTGTGAAAACACAGTTGGAAAATCATGATTAATATTAATAAGCACAAACATATCATCATAATCACTAGCATGAATATCATTTTTAGCATCAAAATCATCATCATCAAGAATATATTCTTCATCCAAATTAATTATAATAGAATCTAAGATATGAATAACATTATCATGTTTGTTCAATTTGATCTTTTTCAAGTTAACTTCCTCTTTGGGTTCAAGAATGGGTTAATCAAAGGGAATCAAAGCATCAGGGGATGTTTTAGGTGAAGCAAGATTTTGGGAAGCACGTTGGCAGGCTCTAGCATGGTGTTTACAATGGTGGTCATGAGAATGATTATATTTTTTTTTTCTAGAAATTGGTTCAGGTTAAGTATCAATCAACGTCGAGTTCTTTTCTTCTTTAGGGGGTAAAATAGAAGGAACCACACTAGGCTGAGAGATAGCATTGCAATATTTTTTTATAAGATATGGAAGGTGGAATGGAAGCATATATAGGAGGTTTAGGAGGTGTAGGAATAATTCCATGTCCAGGGAAAAGAGATAGAACATCCATAGGTTTGCTAAGTTTACAAATCTTTTGGATCTTGTAAGCTTTATATGATCGAAAGAGGTTATCAAAATGGACTTTGGTTCGTTGAGGCATGGAAGGACAAGAGAAATCAAGATCAATAGACTCTCAAGGCACTAAAGGCTAATAAATTATTTGATTAATAGTCATGATTTCTCCATTATGAGAAAATTTCAAACTATTATGGATAAGATAGGCCACATCTTTTAGGGAGGAAAGAAAAGGAGGACCAAGTTTGACTTGAAATTGATCAAAAGTTGGGATCACAGTTAAGGTAAAATATATAGTTTTACCACCAACTTCAATAGTAAATGTGATAGAACCCTGGGAAGGATAAAGGAAATCATTACAAGTTTGGATCATGGCATCGGATTTATCATAAAAATCACATTACTATAAACTACTAAAAAGATGCTCTTCAGTTATCACATTCACTTTGCAAGTAGGGTAAATATGGACACCATGATAATAAAGGCCATTAACCTTTGCCACAATATAGAGAGGACCATCAGGTGATTCAATTATCTCAATAGGATCAAAGTAAATGCAAAGATTAGGTTCAACTTTAGATTTATATTTAGTTTGATCAATAAGGTTGACAACATGATTAGCTTCATCAACTTTATCAGCATAGTCAATAAACTGAGTGGAAGAGGAAGATGAAGGTTGGGTAGACTCAATGGTATTGATGGAATGAGAAGGTAAAGGATTGGTATATATTTGAAATTTTTTATTAGGAGGTGCTATAGATTTTTTTTCTTGATCATTAACACTCTCAATAGATATACCATTAGAATCAATGAGGTCTTCGATAACAGATTTCAAACAGAAATATTTTTTAGTATCATGACTAGGTTGACGATGGTATTGAAAAAAAGCTTTGTGATCAAAGTTTTTGGGAATTTTTTTGGATGTGTCAATTGATTTAATAGGAGGAAGTGTTAACAAATTATAATTAATCAATTTCAACATCACATTGTGCACAAATTCAGAAAGATGAGTAAAATTATGAGTAGGTCTAAAGATAGATGACCAAGAAGCTACACCTTTAGATGTTTATACCACTTGTTCATCAACATTGTTGGATGAATTATTGATATTAATGAAGTTCTTTGGTTTCTGATTTTTTTAAAAATTATTGGATGTGACATCACTCTTATCAACCATAGCCATTGGAATGGTGCTCTCATACTAACTCATTTGCAATTTATAATTATGAAACAATACACATAATTAAATAAAAGAAAAGAATTCAGAAAGTAGAATCTTATCTCTAATTTATTTTTGTAAATTAGAAATGAAAATACATTATACATCAATATCAGGCACATGATAAGAAATATGATCATGTAAATGTTTAAATCTGCCAATAAAATCAGTCACTTTTTATTAAACACATTGTTTACAACATTAAATCGGTCAAAGAAATTTTAGGACCAACGTTATTTTGAAATTGTTCAAGGAAAGAAATAGAAATCTTTTGGAAAGAATCAATAGAATAAGGAGGCAAAGAACAATACCATTGCAATGCTTTTTCTTGAAAGGTTCTAGTAAACAAATTTTCCATAAATCTATGGTCATGAGAAAAATAATTACACAAGGTTTGAAAGGTTTTGACATGTTTCAAAGGATCACCCTTACTTCTAAATGTCTCAAGATGAGGAATATCCATTTATTACACGATAAAAACATGAATGATATCCAAAGAAAGTAGGGATGTTGAACTTGGATTGAGTCATTGAGGAAATTTTTTGTTGTAAGGAAGATATAGTTTGAGCCAAGCTATTAATGGTAGGATCATTATAAAGAAATGGTAGGAGGAGGTATGTTTGAAATTTTAGGAGCATTATGAGAGATAGAAGGAATGATTGAATATGAAAAGGGCACACTATGGTAAGTGGGAAAGGATGAAGGAAATGAAACACGTGACACACTTGAAGGGATAGAAGGAACAACATGATTAGGAATGCTCACATGTGTAGGATTGAGATAGTGAGTGGAAGTTTTTATGATGGGTGGAGCATAAGTGGAGACACTATGAATTGAAGTATAAATTGGCATATAGGTCCCAACACAGGTAGTAGGTGCAAGAAGACCTAAATATTAAGAAAAATATCTAAAATATTTAACATGTTTATGGATGAGATGAGAGATACTACACTTGATATTAATACCATGTTCATCATTATGAATTATCTTCCTTAAACCTTCTACAATGGAAATGATTTTGGGATTATGATTTTCTTGTCCTAACCATTTATCAAATTTATGAAAGTCATTGGAATGTTTTTGGACTGGCATAAGAGGGACTCTTAAAGCCCCATCTTCATCATGAGAATAATGGGAAGAGTTTTTATCCATGATAGGATTGATGTCACTAGTATGAATGTTGCTCTCATCAAGATTACTAGGAAATAAGGAAGGATTGGGATCAAAGGAACCCATAAGTCTACAACTTCTTCTAACTGTAATGCTATAAGTAGGACTAAAATTTATAGCACCCATGCATGAGGAAATGAAAGGAAGGATATATATATCTAATGCAATTGTAATATTTTAAAGAGATGCAATCCAAGAAAATAAGATCTTTTATAAAAGATACATCTAGCTATCAAATTAAAACATGTAATGTAAAGTATGCACAAGTATATATAGACACTAAATAAATTTAATATAGATCTACATGCATATAATGAAAATCATGCAAAGAGGATATAACTATCCAATCAAAAGTGTATAATGGAGATGAACCTAGATATCCAAATGCATAGATTGTAGCAATCTGATGTAAATGAATAAAAAATAGATGTGGATGTCTAAATGCATAAAAAGGAAATCTAACACAAATAATAGTGGAAATATAATGCATCGGGTTCACCAAAATGTATGGAGGAAAATTGTGACCAATGCTAAGATATAGATCACTCACCAAGAGCTTATATACATGGGAATGCAAATCCACCACAAAGTAAATCTGAGTAGCACAACCAAGAGAGTAAGGATGCTAATGTGAGATCTACACAATGTAGGGTTTTAATTCCTTAATAGAAATGCCAATGTAATGTAGATAATAGATCTGATCTAATAAAGTAAGTGCAAGGGAAAATAAGGAAGAATAAGTACACCTAGAAACAAAATGGAGAAGATAGAACTTCAAATCTGAATTTGACTATTGTCTGGTTCTCAGATCCTACTATAATTGCAAATTTGGAAAATATGGCTATGAAATTTGTCTTTCATAAAAATTTCACTGAAAAGCAACATGTACAAGTCAAATTTTAGGGAAAAAGGAAACTTTTGGGGAACATGTTGACTAGTATACTTGTTCCTAGAAAAATATAATGAAAATGTTCCTGGTTCTATAACAACACATGTACCACCCAGATCTAGATTTATCACTCTGCAACCTATTCCTACACATAGAAAAAAATATGGGAAAAGTTTTTGGAAAGGAGTTTTCCTTGGTAAAACCCCTATTTAGGAATCAACCCTTAAATTGAATTGAAATTGCATAATGGAAATTAATATAGAAGGTAAATTACTTATTTACCTTGTTTGAAACCCTCATGAATAGATGTATTAATCACTCAAATCTATGAAGATGATTGAATGTAGAATCATGGATTCCTTCACAAATGTATGGATCTATGATTTCCAGTCCTAGATCTTGCATTTTGATATGCTTGATAACCACATGCAAAGAAGAGAGATAAGGATGAATGAATGAGTCTCCTTTCTTGATTGAAAATTACTCTAATTGGACATAATGGGAGAGAAAATTGCATCAATTAGAGAATATTTCATTTTATTGAATGTATCTTGGAATAATGGAAACTTGGAGATCTTGAATTGAATGCTTTCCTTCAAATCTTGAATCCAAATTCTCAATTTCTCTTGCTTAATTTCTTGAATTAAATTCTTGAATATGATAGCTTGCACTTTATCAAAATATGTCAAATGAGGATATATGAGGTCATTTTATAGTAAATCCTTGAATTTTGGATTCAAATTTGATCTAGTTCGACAACAATTGAAAACCTAGGAAGAAAAACCCCACATCGGGCTCTGGGTAAAATTTGAGCCAAAAATCCTAGGGACAAGTCAACTATTCGAATTGTACCAATGAAAAATTTGGCTAGTTGACATGTCCTAGGAAAAATGGGCTCAAATTTCATGGGGATATTAGGGAAAGTGAAAAGAAGCTAGGGTAGAAAATGCAGGTTGTTGTGATCAAGCATAACAGACATTCAGACCTCGAAATCACAAAAATGGGGTCTAATAGGTCATAAAAAAATCCAATTATGGATGCTAACATTTTAGGATGATACACAACTTAAAACTAATAAGATTCCTAAAGGCCTAGTAGCTTTGGACAAAGTATTTTATAGGGATGATAAAATTGATGTGAGAGCAACCCCAATCAAAGAGGAGGATTTGGAGGAAGTCAACTTAGGAACATAGATTTCCTTCAAGAAGGTTTACATTGAAAATAAGATTACCCTTAAAATAAGGTAGATGGTGATAGCACTATTAAGGAAGTATAGACATGTATTTTCTTGGCCCTGTGATGATATTATGGCTTACATGGAAGATATGTTCAAACATGAGACCCCACTGAAGCCTGATGCTAAGCCTTTTAGATAAAAACATAGACCTATAAATCCAATCTTAGAGCCAAAAATGCAGGAAGATTTGATGAAAATAAGGGATGGGGGAATAATGAAACCTATAAGGCACTCCACTTGGATATAAAACTTAGTGCCAGTGAGAAAAAAGAATGGGGATATTAGACTATGTTGATTTTAGAAATTTGAATATCTCATCTTTGAAGGATAATTATGCACTCCCAAACATGGAGGCTCTGTCACAAAGGGTACCAAATATGCACTCCTATCCATGATGGATGGTTTTTTAGGATATAACTAGGTCAAATTCAAAGAATATGAGCAATACAAAACAACCTTAAACACACCGTGGGGAACGTATGCCTATGTTAGAATGCCATTTGGATTAACGAATGTTGGAGCAACCTTTCAATGAGATGTGAATGTGGTATTTGTTGAGATGATAGATATTATGATGGTGGTTTATCAAGATGATCTTAATCCATACTCCCAAAGGGTAGAAGATCATTGTAATCAATTGAAAAAAATCCCTAGAAGCTGTAATACCCTCTCCTATGGTGATACTTGGACTTTTGACTTGGACATTTTATTATGATGGTTAGAACTATACATTTACATTTATATTTTGTGGATGATGATATGATTGATATGCTCAATTATGGTTATCATTTATATGTTTATGAGATTAGAAAAGCATCTATTTTTATATGTTTTATGGATCTAACCCAAGGATTTGAATCTAACCATTATCATGATGTTTTATGTTTCATGGATATGTGTCTGATGTGTTTTCATGGCTCAGGATGAAGTCGTAGTTACTCACTTAGTTGAGGTCCACACGATGTATTGATCCTAGTCATCTATTTGCATATATCTGATTTTTATGAATATCCATATGTATATATATGTATCTCTTCTTGCTGATGCAGGATTGCAGGTACCGGGTATCGTCTCCACCTGGCTTCATAGGTCTGAGTGATCCCTCAAAATCCTCGATCATTGTTGTTGTTATGGAGATATCACCAGGTTCCACTGGAAGAAACTCTGCCTCTGATCCTTCTATCCTTAGGTGGGGAGTTCCCGAGTCAGTCCCTTGTGTGGATGTATTATGTGATCTCTTAGTTTGTTGGATTTGTGGATCTTGTAGCTAGTACTTGTCTT
>MU224718.1:89340-102151 GCA_018584345.1 Thuja plicata
GCTCTCTTAACAAAGCTTAGATAGAGAACCATGAGATGTCATGGGTTTAACTTCAATTCTTAGATTAAATAGCATTTTCTTTCCATATAGTTGTTGTTACTAATCCTAATTTCATGAAGGTGTAATCTCAGACACACAAACTCAATTAGGGTCCACCCAAACTTGCCCATGGTTGTAGGAGTCACCAAGTGACAACAATAATACTTTTATACTTTGTCCAAAAACCTCATCTATTTCTCCTAATATGAGTGTTGGATTCATGTTTTTTTCTTCACTTAAGGGCTTAGGGTGTCTAGGAGTTCCTGTAGTGAAGCTAGGAAGCTCACTAGCTAGGATAGGTGCATGGAAATAAGATGTCAATGTGAGTTTGTTAGTCTAGAGGACACTATCATAAATTGGACTCCAACATAGAAATAGGATTCTTACACACAATATGCATTAATGTAGGACACTTGTATGGTGTGCATTCATCTAGGACACTTGCACATCATTCTTTCATCCCAGACACTTGCACATTTTCTTCATTTGGTTAGTCTTGAAAGACACTAAGAGGGGGGGGGAGAGTCAGTGCAACCACAAAATTGAAACTATTCTTAAATATATTTTATAATAACTAACATGCAAATGAAAATACAACATATAAGCTTAACAAGTAAAACATTCACACAAAGTAAACTCAAGACATAATATTTTTCCTATGGAAACCCTTGTAAGAGGTAAATAACCACGTGTGAGATGATACCCACAAATTTCACTAGTGCACCAAATAAAGTTTCCCTGTTAGGAGCAATTACAAACACTCTGTTAGGAGTATACCCAGTTAAGAGTATCTTAAGCCTGGTTAAGAGCTAATACAAGTCCTATTAAGAACTACCCTGTTAAAGGATTTCAAGCTCCTTTTGAGAGTTACCTTGTTAGATGATTAATGCTTTAGATCCTATTAAATGTCCTTCTCACCCTATTAGGAGTGACCTTGTTAAAAGATTTAGCCTACAAACTGTTAGGGCTTTCCTTGAGAAATACCCAAGAATAACTAATCTCAAAATGACACCTCCTATCTGACAGATCCACTGCAATTTAGTTCTCAGTGCCTCCTCTAACATCCAAAAACTTCATACAATCACATTCTCTTATCACATCATCTTAACATCACATCATTAACCCTAAATCTCAATTTCATCCTTCTTTTATAACAACTTTTTCAAAGTCGGCCTTCACCACAAAAACATTTTACCCACTGACATAAAAAACAAATCTGATCGCTCCAAAATGCATTAGTCAACTAAATAAATTAAAAAAAACATTAAAAAATTCATGAATAAAATAATTAATAACATTAAAGTGACTGGTTAGCTGATCTGGCCAAATAGATTTTGCTTGTCCTCTGTTCTTCTGTCAGTTTCACTTAAATCTTGAATAACTTGCTCAATTCTTCAAACCAACTGATGTGATCGTAGATGTTTCTTTATGTGCCTCTTTAGATGATAAATTAATTATAACATTCCTTAACTAGATCTCTAACTCTAAATCCAGTTGATTGTTCCTTGCATACTGTCTTCTTCCCAGTTGACTGAACACTTAGTCAATTCACCAATTTGATCCTTCAACAGTATAGGTAAAACTGATCTCATGCCCCCAGTAGATCATGTTTCCAAAAATGAAAATACCACAACACATACACATGATCAAATCTTTGGTCATCTTCATCAAATTCCAACAATCTCCCCCTTTGGAATTGATGACAGCACTTAGAAAAAATTGCTAAATGTCTAGCTAATGCATAAATGAAAAATACATTACATTACAATGCACTAAACTAAGCCCATATAGCTCAATAGCTCCCCCTAGGAATTAAAAACATGTGAAATAATCCCTTCAACCATTACATTACATTTTTTATGGACTTAGCCAAATTTACATATAGTCTCATATTACACTACTCTCCCTTTGACAACAATGACAAAGGTATTACAAAAAGTGTCAAAATTTTATTAATGTAAGAGTGGAAAACCCCAATTAAATTCTATTGAAAACATCATTAAATTTACCCTTCATAATCTTTATATCATTGCTCCAAGTCTTCAGTAGGTTGTCCACAATGACAGTCTATCCTCTAATAAAAAATACTAATTCCTAAAAACCATCAACTATACATAGATCTGGAAATGCTAGTGCCTTCTCAACCTTCTTCACACCATATTGAAAAATGTCTAACTTTGGAACCAACAAACTCTACAACTCCACTAGCCTAGCTATCCTCTTGTCCTCCTCATTCCTATATGACTTCAACTTATCATGTATATTGCTAACCTCAACACTAAAAGTAGTAGCAAACTCATGTATAAGATCAAAATTTGCAACAAGCAACCTAAGCACCTGCTGAGCCTCACACTTATTCCTCTCTAAATATTTCAAAAGTCTGGAAAATTTAGAGATAGATTTGAGTATCTTACCACCTTCTCTTATTGCATGTTTTACCAAATTGACAACCAAAGTAAGTGTGTTCTTGTATGAAATAATTTATTGTTCTTAGTATCACCTTGACTTTTGTATTCTTAGGCTTAGCTCTCTTTGCAAGTTCCTTGTCCTATGTTTTGATAGGAGGAGAAGGTTTCTCCTTCTTTACTCTTGTGGCACTTCTTGTTTGTCGATCGGTTGGGGTACTACCAGTTGCACCAATAAATTCAACATCATCAACATCCTTTGCTACACCAAATGTGCTATCTTTCTCTACAACATGCTTATCCCTCGCCTTCTCAATTTTTTTTCTTTTGTAAAACCTTCTTGAATCATGAATTTTTCAACATTTTTTCTTAGTTTTATCTCAATAACAAGTTTCATTAGCTCATTGTGTACTTCAAGAGACTTCTCTTGATATGTCCCAAACCTTTGAGTCTTGGGATCTCTTGGTTGAGCTAATAGGTTCTTTTCATACAAAACCAGAATGTATCCTTCCACTTCATAACCCATAGGCATCACCCATGAGGTTCTTGGCTCAACTGATTCCATCAAACAAGTGTCTATATCTACCATGAAGCAAATGATATCCTTATACCTTTCAACAATTTCTAATGGTATCCTTTCCTTTTCATGCATCTTCTTCTGAAATTCCTTGAGATTTCTCCATACCTTTCCAGTGAAATCATTCCCTAAGATTTTGATACAGTTATTTAGTTGAATGAAGGTTGGAGTATCCATTGACCATGTGATGTTACCAATATTGGGGAACATGTTTTGAAAATATAAAAACAAACACATGATCACCTGACCAATATACTTGAACTTCTGCCTCTTGTCCTTTTTGATCATATGTACATTCATCATTAACTGTTCTCTCTTGAATTAAGCCAAGTCATAGTCTCATTTTCCTTTATCATCATATGAGCAGTATGAATAACACCACCTAGTATACAATTCATCCTAATGGAATGATATACCTTGTATCCAATAACCATAGATGCATGCTTCACCTCTTTATTTTTTTATATCATTCATAGTCATCGCATGACTACCCCACTTTGATTTTGTCATCCTGATAACTTCATACTTAGGAATGATGCGAAGAAAAAGTACATCACCAATTGAGCATAGACCAGTTACATCATGAATTAAATCCTTTGTGATTATATGTGGTCAGTCTAGCCACATGAACTGGTCATGAATTCTTCTCAGAACATACCTAACCTGATCATCTTCAAATTCATTAGGGTAGCTAACTACATGATGAAAACCTTTAGCACAATTTTTTTATGTTCATCCTTCAACACTAAGTTTTCATCATGTAACTTCTTGTATTTTTCATGTATTTACCCTAATCATGGGTCTTCCAATTTGTAATAAATTAAAGCTCTAACATCCTCTACATGCAGATGACCATAGGGAACACTAGATAGGGAACTCACTAGATCATTTTCCATTGTTTTGAAAGGATTTTCTTAAACTCTAGTTGTGATCTCTCAGTAATATCAATCACTTTGGGAGTAGACGTCTTGAATTTGTAACCACAAGTGAAGATATAAGATAAATACCTCAAATAGTTTGCAGCTAGGGTTCTTTCCTGAAGAACATGATAGGAACCGATTGATTTTCCCTTCTAGATCAACAGAACGATCTCTTCATATTGCTTCGATCTTTGCAAATGGCTCAAACAATGCTACTTTCACTCCACAACAAATTTCATAATGTGCAATGTGAAAATAAATCTAAAAATAACCTTTTATCAACCTTCACACACAAGCAATAAATGCACTTACTGATAAAATTTACCTTTTCACCAATTTTCACCGATTGACCCAAAGAATCATTACTGATGATCAAAACACCATATAAATGGACAAATCTTCATAATACACTCCAAAATTCTTTATTTCATCTTAAAATTATGATAGATTTACCAAATTCCTATAGGGGGTCTAAAGATGGATTCAACAATACTTGTGTTGGAATAGCCCCAAGCAATAACTGAGAGGGGGGGTGAATCAGTTATCTGCAATTTAAATTCTTTCTTCCAATTAATTACAAAATATCATAAGCACATATACATTTAAGATAACACAAAATAGAACACCACAATTTTGGTTACGGAGAAACCAAACTAGGTAAAAACCCCGGTGGGAATTAGCACCCACAAAGAACTGTACTTGAGTATAATAATCCCTATCAGAAGATCTTACAACCCTGTTAGAAGTTGATCTTTACAATGCAATAAGTACATTGACTTGGTTAAGGGTTGAACACTATTAGGAATCTTTTACAAATAACCCTGTTAGGGGTGAGGACTCACTATCCAAAAGCTCACTACTTAATATGGTGAAGGCTACAACCTTCAAAAGAACAGATATACACTATATCTGATAATGAGCTATTTGAGTAGACCCGTTGTCTTGATCAGTTCCAATGTATTGTATGCACTTCCTGCTTCTTCACATAGATCTTTGACTGATGAATGAAATGTCTTTACTGTCCCAACACAAAAAACATTCTACTTTTTTCTTGTTCTATCTCTTTTCTTATCATTCACACTTGGTGATCTTCAAATGAACTACTATAAGTATCTTATCCAAAAGATATGATCTTTTTTGGCTTTAGGAATCCCTTCAATGATTCTTTAGTCATCCAAACCAAGAATTCAATATAACTAGAACCGTTCAACTCAAACTAAATAGACGCATCGCTTCACATAGTCAACTCCACCAGAATTACCCAATTGGCATGCTTTGGATGAAACACGATTATCGCCTTTGGTTAATTGTCATAGACTCATAACTAAACATGAATCTGAACACGCATAGCCCATGGATAGATGCAACTGAATAATCATTGAAATTACTGTCAGTTTTCTGAGAACACTCTTCTAAAACTATATATGGTAAATAGAGCAACATAACTCAACTTTTATTGAACATCTAAATCTGCGTGTATGTACATGGTATAGTAACTATGTCTGAAATATAAAAACAACTGTGCAAGGCTTCCACATATCCATCCTAGAAAGTGAATATAGCTCACTATTGTATACTATATGTTGTCATCAATGGAAAACATACAATCAACTATTTGCACAGAAGCAAATCTCCAACAATCTCCCCCTTTGATATTGATGGCAACATATGATTAAAAACACCATCAATCCAAAAGTATCTTCCTTCTTTTTTACAATCTTCTTAATATCCTCATCAAAGGTTCCTCTTCACTATTGCAGTTCCTCTGATTGTGTTTTTATTTTCATGACTATATACTCCCCCAGAGTATATTCTCCCCCTTACTATATACTCCCACTTTGACATCAATGGAAAAGGGTGCTAAATACTATTAAGAATAGGTACTACTCCAGAAGTAGAGTAGTCAACCATTAATCAGTGACCAAGGACTGATGTTCTTGCTACAAATTCTAATCAGACTTAGGATAGTGAATTACTCCCAGCTTCTCCCTGAGATACACAAAAGTATCTTTTGATAAAGGCTTTGTAAAAATATATTCTAATTGTTCTTTAGTGCTCACATAATCCAACTTTACTTCTTTGTCTGCAACTTTTTCTCTTAGAAAATGATATTTTATTTCAATGTTTTTTTTTTTTATGTGCATCATAGGGTTCTTTGACATATTGATAGTGCTAGTGTTATCACAGTGGATAACAATAGGATAATCAGTCTAAATTCCAAAGTCTTTTATCATTTGTTTGATCCAAACAATTGTAGAATAATTTAATGTTGCTGCTACATATTCTGCTTCAGTTGTTGACTGAGAAATACAATTCTTTTTCTTGCTTGTCCAAGTGACCAATCTGTCTCCAAGGAATACTACTCCTCCCGAGGCACTCTTTCTGTCATCAACACAACCTTCCCAACTAGCATTAGTATACACATGAAGTTGTACATTCTCTGAGTTAGGATACAATAAACCATAGTCTATAGTTCCCTTTAAGTATCTAAATATTTTTCTTATTTCCATTAAGTGGTTTTGTTTAGGTTCAGCTACAAATCTTCCAACAATTCCAACTGCATTGGAAATATCAGGTCTAGATTGAGTGAGATATATGAGTTTTTCAATCATAGACTTGTATAGTGTCTTGTCAACTACTGTGTAATCATCATCTTTAGAAATATTGCTTCATGTTATCATGGGGGTGCTTATTGGCTTGCAATATTCCATCTTGAAAGTCTTTAATATCTCCTTCACATATTTAGATTGATTTATGAATATGCCTTTGTTTGTTTGTTTTACATTTAATCCCAAAAATTATTTGATAGGTCCAATCGTGCTCATTTCAAATTCACTCTGCATTTCTCTTGCAAATTCTGCGCTAAGCTTATCATTACCTCCAAAGATAATGTCATCAACAAAGATAGCAACAAGTAGTAAACCTTCAGGTGTTTCTCTAATGAATAGGTTGTAATCTATTGTTCCCTTTTTGAATGCAAACTTTGTTAAGTATCCATCAAGTCTCTCATACCATGCTCTTGGGGCCTGTTTAAGTCCATAGAGGGCTTTCTTTAGTCTGCATACCATGTCTAGATTGTCTGAAAGTTTGAATCCTTTAGGCTGCTCTATGTAGACTTCTTCCTTCAAGTCACCATTAAGAAAGGCTGACTTCACATCCATCTGATATACTTTGAAGTTCTTGAATGTTGCATAGGCTAAAAATAACTTTATAGCTTCCAATCTTCTCACAAGGGAAAATGTATTAGAATGGTCAATTCCTTCTCTTTGCGCATATCCTTTACACACCAATCTTTTTTTATTTCTTATCACTGTCCCATCTTCATTCATTTTGTTTCTGAATATCCACTTAGTTCCAATCATATTCTTGTCATTAGGTCTAGGGACCAATTCCCTTGTGTCATTCATCATTATTTGATCTAATTCTTCTTGCATTGCACTTTGCCAATCTGAATCATTACACGCATCTGCAACACTTAAGGGTTCAATCTATGAAAGTAAGCATACCTCTTCATCAATGGTTGAACCTTTTGCTCTAGATCTTGTCAAGAATTTACTACTCTAATCTCCAATGATATCTTCTTTAGAGTGGTATTTGGATGTGTATTTTGAGATTTTAGGTGTGACACTCTCATCTATAATATGTGATTCTTCTTGACTTGGTTCAGGGTTATTGCATGATACATCAATACAGTCAAACATTTCTTTAATAACTGTATCCTTATTGATAGGTCTAGGTTCATCTTCAATCATAGGTGCATATTCATAATATCTCTCTTGAATCATGAACTTCTCATCAATTTTCACCTGTGCACTCGCAATAATTTTCTTTAACCTTAAATTAAAAAATTTGTAAGCTTTGCTCTTAGTAGAGAAACCAAGAAAAATACCTTCATCACTTCTAGCATCAAATTTGCCAACACCATCATCTCTCTTGATGTAGCACTTGCTTCCAAAGATTCTAAAGTATTTTACTATAGGTACATTACCAAACCAAAGTTCATAAGGTGTTTTGTGTGTGACTGGTCTTAGTTGAATTATGTTGATAGTATAGACTGTTGTATTTGAAAGGAGACTAAGTGTGCGGAAAATAGTTCTCTATGCTAAACTCCCAAGAAGAGGATCATGCAAATTCAGATTTAACCCTTGGAAATTATAGAATGATAATACAATAACATGCCTACATAGAAAAATGAGAATGACACAATGATTTACCCTGGGGAAAACCTTTCGGTAAAAAACCCCAGCACTCCAAAACCTGCACAATGTATTAATTAAAACTATTACTATTTACAATACACTTGCAATGCAAGTTCTTTTAGGAGACAATCAACACTTGAAGACAAATTCAACAGCATAAAAATGTTCCAATAATACACTAACTTCTCACTTAGATTCACAACCCTTAAAAAATGCTTATATCATGTGCTTCCCTTTTTAGGGCAACTTTTAAAGATAGTTGTATTAGGGTTTTACCATTCTCTGAGAAAATAGGAACCTAAACCCCACGATTGTAGAAGAGTGTATAGTACTCAACATGATCAGTTGCCACATGTCTTTCATGTATTCACCCATCATCAAATCTTCCACAATTAGCTCTTACAAATATTAATGACCCTCATAGGGATCCATCATAACTGTTTCAGTCATGATTACCTTACACATTGTCCAAAGTGCTGACATTTGGAAAATATCAAATGTAAGGAAATATACAAGGTTGAGACACCTTATTCCTAACATTCTCCCACTTGTCGAATACCTTGTAAGAGCCAAAGGAAATAATAGGATTTAATTAGTATAGGCTGAGAGGCCCATAGACTCCGAACACCATCTAAACTTCATTATGCCCATAGGTTTTTTCAATGCATCCACAACATTCTATATTGTATCTACCTTCTCCAAACTTACCTTTCCATCCTCTACCATATCTCTCACAAAGTGAAACTACACATCAATGTGCTTCGTTCTGGCATGGAAATTTGGTTTCTTCGCAAGGTAAATAGCACTCTAACTGTCGTAACAAATTGTAATCTTTCTTGCATCAACACCAACATTAGAACACATTCTCCTAATCCAAATGGCTTCCTTACAAGCATGAGTAACTACCATGTACTCTACTTTTGTCATGGACAAAGCGACCATAGGTTGTCGCTTACTCATCCAACTGATAGCACCACCAAACATAGTGAGCACATAGGCACTGGTGGATCTCCTACTATCAATGTCACTTGCCCAATCTGAGTCCACAAACCCATGAATACAAACTAAATGTGGAGCTCCAGAAGAGTTTCCATGATAGCATATGGAATACTCTGATGTACCCTTCAAATATCTGAACACTCTCTTAACTGGATCTTAATGTACCCATCCAGGTTTAGCCATAAACTGACTCAGAACTCCCACTGCTTACACAATGTCTGGTATAGTACATATTATAGAATACATAAGGGTGCCAACTGCACTTGCATAAGGTCCTTTTCTCATGTCCTCCACCTCACTAGGATATTTTGGACAATCATCCACAGATAACTTTGTTCTAATAAAAGTAGGAACACACAAGGGTCTGTAATCTGCCATGCTAAACCTATACAACACAGACTTCACATACTTACTCTGACTCAACCAAAGTTTTCTATTAGACCTATCTCTGCTGATTTCCATACCCAGAATATACTTGGCTACCCCTAGATCTTTCATCTCAAACTGTGCTAACAACTGAGACTTCAAATTAGAAATCATACCCATACCCTTCTCAATCAACAACATATCATCAACATATAATGCAATAATAAGAAGTCAATCATTGTCAACTTTCAAATAAACACAATGATCTAATTTTAATCTCAGAAAACCAATCAAAAACACAAAGGCATCAAATTTAAGGTACCACATCCTAGGAGATTGTTTCAAACCATACAGAGACTTCTTTAATCTACAAACCAAAGACTCTTTACCTTTCTAAATATACTGCTTAGGCTGCAACATATATATCTCTTCCTCCAAATCACGATGAAGGAAAGTTGTCTTCACATCCATCTGTTCTACCTCTAAATCATACGATGCTGCTAGAGATAACAAAAATCTAATGGATGTAAGATTTGCAACAGGAGAGCATATTTCACCATAATCAATTCCCTCCACCTGTGAATACCCCTTTGTAACCAATCTGGCCTTGTACCTCTCAACACTGCCATCTGCACAGAATTTCTTCTTGAACACCCATTTGCTTCCAACAGGTTTCTGTCCTTTAGGAAAAGGTACTAGGTCCCAAGTTTTGTTCTTCTCTAATGAAGCCATCTCATCATCCATGGCCTCAATCCAGGAACCTCCATCTTCCATACTCATAGCCTCTTTCACAGATCTAGGCTCATCAGTGTTTTTAATCAAGGCATAAGCACAATTGGAATCTAACATAGAAAATCCAAACCTCTCTGGCTGCTTTCTTTCTCTTGTGGATCTCCTCAAGGGCTGAGGTTGAGGTTGTTCTACCTCTTCTTCTAAATTTTTAGAGCTGCTAGAGCTCTCCTCATCATCAGATCCATCACGGTCTCTCTGTTTAGTCTTCTCAGGGGTAGGATTCAACTCAACAACATCTTCTTTCATTTCTTTTTCATCTAGTTGTAGAAAAATAGGAGAAGGTGTTAGCTCTCTAAAAATAAAATTTATGTTATACAACACCTTACCAATCATAGGATCCCAAAGCTGGTATCCTTTCACACCAAAACTATAGCCAATGAAGATAAATTTTACAGCCTTGTTTTCCAACTTAGTTCTCCTCTCCTTAGGCACATGTGCATAAGCTTCACAACCAAAAACACAAAGATGTCGAACTGAAGGCTTCTTACCAGACCACACCTCCAAGGGTGTCTTACCAACAAGAGCTGATGTAGGAGATCTATTAACCAGATAGAAAGAAGTGGCCACAAATTCAGCCCAAAACCTTTGTTCAAGGCCAGCTCCACTAAGAATACTCCTATCCTTCTCCATTAGTATCCTGTTCATTCTTTCTACAACTCCATTTTGATGTGGGGTATAAGGATTTGTCTTATGCCTATTGATCCCTCATTCTTTACAGAACTATTCAAACTCTACCAAACAAAACTCACCACAATTGTCAGTTCTCACACACTTAATTATTTTACCAGTCTGATTCTCTACAAGAGATTTAAATTCCTTGAACCGACTGAAAAATTGTGTCTTGCTTTTAAGGAAATAAATCCATGTCCTACTGTAATCATCTATAAAAGATACAAAATATACAGATTTGGAGAGTGAAGGAACTTTAACAAGACCAAACACATTCGAATGGATAAGATCCAAAATACTAGAAGACTTGTGAGAATTGGAGTAAAAATGAACATGATTTTTCTTACCATAAAGACAATGTTCACAGAAGTCAAATTCAAGACTACAATCATTTAACCCCTCGATGAGGTTTTTATTTTTTAGGGTTCTGAGACCCTTCTCACCAATTTGGCCAATCTCACCAATGTGGCCAAATCTCATATGCCACAACATTGTCATTTATGTAGGAAGTTTTCCTTCCAAAGTGTTAGCACCCTTAGGTACACTTACTGCACTACCATTGGAACCCATTACCACAGACTTCTTCACTACTGGTTCAATTGGTGGAGATGAAGTGACTGTTGCTCTCTTCCTTGAGACAGAAGAACTATTGCACTATGAAGTGTAAGCATCCAGCTGAAACATGGTACCTCTCCTAATACCTTTTGCGAGCACTATAGCTCCTCTAATCATCTTGCATCCATATTTTGAAAAAAAAAACTTGCACACCTGCATCATTCAACATACTTATAGATAACAGGTTTCATGCCAAACTTGGGATGTGCATTACCCCATTGATCCCCTTTACTCATCCATCAGGGAATCTGATAGTGACTCTTCCTCGTCCAACTATCTCTAGGTGAGAATCATCACCTAGGTACACCTTTCCACCATCGAACTCCTTGTACCTTGAGAACCAACTTTGATGAGAGGTCATGTGAAAAGAAGCACCTGATTCAATCAGCCACACATCATCAAATGCATGAGTCACTAAGGCTACGACAAAAGCATCGCCATCTTCTTGAGATTTTTCAGAATCTAAATCTGGGCTTTTATTCTTCTTCTTTGGCTCTTTGCAGTCCTTATGGAAGTGCCTAGTCTTACCACAGTTCCAACATGTTACCTTAGACTTTCCAGGAGTCTTAGATTTCCCATGAGATTTGGATCTACCCTTTTCAGACTTATTGTCATTTTTCTTTCCTCTGTCTTTGGATCTGCTGTGAACAACAAGGGCTTCCTTGGTTGAATCGTAAGTCTTTCTTTGCATCTCTTTAGATAATAGTGAAGACACCACATCATCCATTTGGAAAGTGATAATAGTACTCCCAAGGGCCATCAAAAGATGGTCCCATGAATCTGGCAAGGAACATAGCAGGGTCATACATCGATCCTCCTCCTCCAACTTGATACTAGTCAATGTCAGCTATGTAATCAGCATGTTAAATTCATTCAGGTGATCTACAATGGATCCTCCTTCCTCCATAATCAGAGAATACAACTTCTTTCTCAGGAACAATCTGTTCACCAATGACTTGGCTTGATACACAGACCTAAGCCATGTCCACAATTTGTTTGCGGTCTTCTCATCGAGAACATTCAAGAGAACAAAATATGCTAAACAGAGTCTAATGAGACCCTTAGCTTTCCGATCCTTGAGATCCCAATCTACTTGAGGCATTTTTACTAGTTTGATATCATTATCAACCACCTCCCATACATCACGGTCTACGAGCATGTCTTCCATCTTGAGTTTCCACAACTCAAAGTTTGTGCCATTGAACTTTTCCACCTCCATTCTACTGTATG
>MU224718.1:102356-120579 GCA_018584345.1 Thuja plicata
ACAATAACATGCATACATAGAAAAATGAGAATGACACAATGATTTACCCTAGGGAAAACCTTTTGGTAAAAAACCCCAGCACTCCAAAACCTGCATAATGTATTAATCAAAACTATTACTGTTTACAGTACACTTCCAATGCAAGTTCTTTTAGGAGATAATCAACACTTGAAGACAAATTTGGCAGCATAAAAATGTTCCAATAATACACTAACTTCTCACTCAGATTTTCAACCTTAAAAAATTCTTATATCATGCACTTCCCTTTTTAGGGCAACTTCCAAAGACAACCGTATTAGGGTTTTACCATTCTCTGAGAAAATATGAACCCCAAACCCCACAGTTTTAGAAGAGTGTACAATACTCAACATGATCAGTTTCCACATGTCTTGCATGTCTTCACCCATCATCAAATCTTAAACAATTAGCTCTTACAAATATTAATGACCATCATAGGAATCCATCATAACCATTTTAGTCATGATTACCTTACACATTGTCCAAAGTGCCGACATTTGGAAAATATCAAATGTAAGGAAATATACAAGGTTGATACACCTTATTCCTAATAGGTATTGATTGCATCTCTCCAATAGGTGTGGATAAATTTCCCTTCAATCATGATAGTGCAAGCTGTGTCAAGTATTATCCCATTTCTTCTTGCTGCAATTCCATTTTGTTGAGGGGTTCTGGGTGCACTTAGTTGTCTTTTGATCCCATGTTCTTTGCAGTACTCAAGAAACTTATTAGAGGTGAATTCCCCTCTATCAGATCTCATACATTTTATCTTTAATCCAGATTCATTTTCAACTTTAGATTTGAATATTTTGAACTTCTCAAAGGCTTCAGATTTGTATTTAAAGAATGCAACCCACATCATCCTGGATAAATCAACAACAAAAAAAATAAAATACCTTTCTCCATAGTATGATCTTGTTTGAGTAGGTCCACATAAGTCTGTATGTATTAGATCTAATTTGTTCTCTGTAGAGTTTTGTTTGCTTCTGAATGAGGTCCTCACATGCTTTCCCATCACACATTCCATGCATTTAGTATCAACTAGTCTTGCAATACTAGGAAGGTCTCTTACTGCCTTTACATTACTTATCTTCACTATGTTGTCAAAATTGATATGACAAAGTCTCTTGTGCCATACCCAACTATCATCCACTTTTGAAACAAAACAACTTACTTCAGAGTTAAGCTAAAAAACATTACCTTTGGTTTTTGAGCCTGATGCAATCATTTCTCCTTCTTTCTTGTTCATAATGCATCTATTGTTTTTGAATTCCAACTGATATCCTTTATCTAGCAACTGTCCAACACTTAGTAAGTTATGGTGCAAACCATCAACATAAAGAACTTCATTTGTCTTGTTCTTTCCATCTAATGTGATAGATCCTCTGTCTGTGATAGGTTTGGGAGTGTTATCTCCAAATCTTACCATGCCACCTTCGTACTTGTCTAGACTTAAAAATCTATCTTTGTCTACTGTCATGTGATGTGAACACCTGCTATCTATGATCCAGTCTATTCTAATGTCAGCTTGTGATACTAAAGCCAATTCTTGTGCTTTCTTTTCATCTTCAATTTCTATTTGATCAATCATTTTTTATTATCCTTAATTGCAACAAATCCAATTTCAACTTCTCCTAAGTCATCATAAATTACACCATCCTTTGCATGATAGCATTCCTTAGTATATTTGGGTTTGTAATCTACTTTGTACTTCTTGACTCTTGTAGGACACTTAGATGCAAAGTGGTCAACTTTGTTACATGAAAAACATTTGAATGGTAGTTGTCCTTCATATTTTCCTTTACTTTTTCTTTCCTTCTTAGCTATCATAGAAATGATTTCTTCTAGTTTTGTATCAACTTCTTCTTTCTCAACATTACTATTGATGTTTAAGAATTTCTTACCATGGACTGAGGCTTTGAAAGGTGTTTCCATTTTAGGTTCTATCTTCAATCTTGATATCTCAAATGCTGATATTTTACTAATCAAGGTTTCTCTTTTGAAGTCCTTTGAGAATTGCATGGTTTTATCCAAGATGTTTATCTTTCTTTCATAATCTGTTGTCAATTTGGTCATCATTTTTTCCATTATATCATCCTTTGAAATTTCTCCACCATTGTTCCCGATTCCTGAGACTGCTTCATTAATCTTCTGATTGTAAGCTCTAATGTTTTCTTAAGGTAGCATCTCTAAATTGTTGTATTTTTTCTTCCATGTCTTTCTGCACGCATTCTTGGCTTGGATGTCTCCTTCAAACATGTCTTCTAGGTATTTTCAAATTTAATATTCTTTTTCTGCCTTCTTGATCTCAAAAAATTCACTTTCAGATAGGGCACTTATTAGGGCTTCTTTGGAAATTACATTTTCGGTGAATACTTCCATTTGTTTATTGGTAGAATCTTCTTCTGCAAGGTCCTTCAAGGTGGGCACATCTATTGCATGAGTAGAAATCTCATAAATCTCAAAACCAACACACTAAAGATGTGTAATCATTTTGTTCTTCTAGTCAAGATAATTCTCTCCATCAAACTTAGGACTCTCTTTCCTAAAGTACGCCATTTGATCTACCTTAAGTTGTTAGGCTTTGTCTCCAAGGCACTTGGCTCTGATACCAATTGTTGGAATAGTCCCAAGAGATGACTCAGAGTGGGGGGTGAATCATTTATCCACAATTTAAATTATTTCTTCCAATTAATTACAAAATATCATAAGCACATACACATTTAAGATAAAACAAAATAGAACACCACAATTTTTGTTACGGGGAAACCAAACTAGGTAAAAACCTTAGTGGGAATTAGCACCCACAAAGAACCATACTTGAGTATAATAATCCCTGTTAGAAGATCTTACAACCCTATTAGGAGTTGATCTTTACAATGAAATAAGTACAGTGATCTAGTTAAGGGTCAGACCCTGTTAGGAGTCTTTTACAAATAACCCCGTTAGGGGTGAGGACTCACTGTCCAAAAGCTCACTGCTTAATATGGTGAAGGCTACAACCTTCCATAGAAAAGATATACACTATATCTGATAATGAACTTTTTGAGTAGACCTACTATCTTGATCAGTTCCAATGTATTGTATGTACTCCCTGCTTCTTCACATAGATCTTTGATTGATGAATGAAATGTCTTTACTATCCCAACACAAACAACATTCTTCTTTTTTCTTGTTCTGTCTCTTTTCTTATCATTCACACTTGGTGATCTTCAAATGAACTACTATAAGTATCTTCTCCTAAAGATATGATCTTTGTCAGCTTTAGGAATCCCTTCAATGCTTCTTTAGTTGGCCAAACCAAGCACACAACATAATTAGAACCACGCAACTCAAACTGAATAGAAGCATCACTTCACATAGTTGGCTCCACCAAAATTACCCAATCGTCATGCTTCAGATGAAACAAAATTATCACCTTTATTTAATTGTCATAGACTCATAACTAAACATGAATTTGAACATGCATATCCCATGGATAGACGCAACTTAATAATCACTGAAATTATTGTCAGTTTTTTGAGAACACTCTTCTAAAACTATGTCTAGTAAATAGAGTAACATAACTTAACTATTACTGAACATCTGAATCTGTGTGTATGTACATGGTATAGTAACTATGTATGAAACATAAAAACAACCGCGCAAGGCTTCCACATTCCATACTGAAAAGTGAATACAATTCACAACTATATACTATATGTTGTCATCAATGATAAACATACAGTCAACTATTTGCACAGAAGCAAATCTCCAACAACTTGATCCTCCTAAGTCATATGAAGGATTAGTTTGATGATTAATTTCCACACCCAATGGAGATGTGGATTCCTTTGATGTCTTACTATCTTCCTTCTTCTTCAAAGTCTTGTTCATCTCTTCCTTGATCTCATCTACATTCACAATCTACTTTCCTTTCTGATTGCTTGACTAGTTTATCGATTGGTTCCTTAACCTATAGTTCCTTGCTAGATGTCCAATCTTGTGACAATGAAAACATGCCATACTAATTGTTCTCCATGGTTGATGTGGACAATAGTCTTGTTGCTACTATAGAACCAGCTTGGCTCTATTTTGAGATCTTTCCCCTAGATCCCTTAGGGTGTTCACAACCCTAAACTGAGGTAAGTCACTCTCAACTTCACCTCCTCTTCAAGACTCAGTCCCCATCAAAGTGATTTTCATCTTCTTCTTTCTGAACCTACACAAATAGATTCATTCTTCTCACTTATTCAATGTTTCCTGAACATTGCTTTCATTCTCTTCCCTAGCCGGACTAGTACCAAGCTCGCCTAGGTTAAGATCTCCAGTCTCTTTGTTGTTGCTTCTCCTACAAAAAACAAAAATGAAACTATTTACAGGGGCTCCTCTTGAGTTCCATCCCAACACATGACTCTCACCATGGATTCAGGAATCTCGAGGGGCCATTACTGGTCACAACCCAAAATGGGTGAAGAACTAAGAACTTACAAAATAGAAAGTAAAGTAACTAATCTACTTGCATGCAAAATGAACAAAGAAGGTTGATATCCACTAAACACACTATCTGCAACTTCTCATTACTAGAAACAAAACAAAACAATACAATAATCTGCAACTCTGTGATTTCCTGTACCTTCTATTTTCTTCAATCTCTACTCTCTCTTCTAGATCTCTCAAATGAAGGCTTGGGATGTTATTAATAACCATCCTCTCCTTGGAATGACCCTAACTGCCCACATATTCGCAAGAATCTCTTTAGGAACCATTACAATTGACCATGCTATCCATAAAAGACAAGATTCACTTTTAACGGGCCGTTACGACTGACTTTACCAACCAACAGTAATGTAAAATTGACCACCAATCTAAATCAATGCTAGTGATAACTGATGGTGTTAGCAAATAGTGTTCACCGATGGTGTTAGCAAACAGTGATAACTAACGGTGTTAGAAAATAGTGTTCACTGACGATGTTAGCAAACAGTGTTCACGGACGGTGTTAGAAAATAGTGTTCACCGATGGATAGTGTTAACCGATGGTGTTAGCAAACAGTGATAACCAATAGTATCAGCAAACAGTGTTCACCGACAATCAGGAAACCAACTAAGAAACCTAGCTAGACATGGATTGACCTAGTCATATCCATCTTAGGGAAAACAAATGACCTTCTAAGGTCCACACAAACTCTCCTAACTTGGCTAGAGTCAGTACATGCCAGAAATAAGGAGCTAGGGGTTGAGTTAGGTTTTCTCTTGCACCAATGGTCAAGAATTTCTCTTTCAGTCCTCATTCTGCAATTAAAAACCATGTGTCTATAGTTACCATAGATTGAGCATGTGACATCAAATTTCCTCTCTCTTTGGTAAGGTCTTTCCCTGTTCATAGGTGGCCTATGATTGTTCACTCTTGACTTTCACTCATAATCTTTGTGACCAAACTTGTTACAGTTATAATAGTAACCATCAAAGCTACTAAACCTACTACTTGATCTAGATCTATTATCATACGTATCATGTCCATACTTATTGATGTTGTAGCAATATGCATCAAAATTGCTAGCACTATTAGCAAACCTGGTTCTACATACATTTGTAGTATGAACTACCTTATGACAATTGAAACATACAGGCTTGTAAGCTTTCTTACTAAAATTTCTTTGTGTTAACTTTGGTAGAGACTTTCCTTCTTTCTTGATCTCCTTTATTCCATAAGATTAACCAACTTCAAAATTAGTATGACTGGTATATCCAAGGCCGATGGTCTCTTTGTTTCTTCTTTGATTCCTTATCTGTTCATCAAGTTTTGCACTGTTCTCATTGAATTTATTCAGTAGATCATTAGCATTCTTCAATTCTTCTTTCAGTTTCTCATTCTCATTTTTCATATTTTCATTCTTCCTTAGGGATTCTTCTACAGTTCTCCTATCTTTTGAATCTTGACACATTCTGATTGATTGGGCTTCAATCTCTCTCTTAAGGTTTTTCTTGTCTTTGTGTAATCATTCATTTTCCATAGCCACAACTTCTAAGGTTGCATCAGATTCATCAGATCCACTTTGTTCAGACAACTTCTCAATGTAGTCTTGACTCTCATTTAATTTCTCAACAAGCTCTTGCCTTTTATCTCTTGAATGCTTTATTTGTCACTTCAATTCCTCAATGAGCAATCTAGCTTCTTTTAGTTTCTTCTTTTGCTTCTACAAAAAATCCATATTTTCCTTAAGGATCATGCCTGAGCTATTAGGATTCTTCAAGGGATCTAGGTTTTGATACCAATTGTTAGTCTTGAATGGAACTAAGAGAGGGGGAGGGTGAATCAATTCAACCACAAAACTAAAACTCTTCTTAAATAGATTCCACAATAACTAACATGCAAATGAAAATACTATATAGAATCTTAACAAGTAAAATATTCACACAAAGTAAAATCAAGACAAGATTTTTCCCGTGGAAACCCTTATGAGAGGGATAAACCCATGCATGAGATGATACCCAAAAATTTCACTAGTGTACCAAAGAAATAAACCCTATTACGAGCATTTAAAAACACCCTGCTAGGGGTATACCTGGTTAAGAGTATCTTAATCCTGGTTAAGAGCTAATTCAAGTCCTATTAAGAACTAACCTATTAAAGGATTTGAAACTCCTTTTGAGAGTTACCTTTTTAGAGGATTTATACTTTAGATTTTGTTAAAGATCCTACTCACCCTCTTACCAGTGACCTTATTAAAGGATTTAGCTTGCGAACTTGTTAGGGCTTGCCTTGAGAAATACCCAAGAAAACATTATCTGAAAATGACATCTTCTATCTAGTATACCCACTTCAATTTAGTTCACAGTTCCTCCTCTAACATCCAACAATTTCATACAATCATAATCTCTTATCGCTAACCCTAAATATTAACTTCATCCTTAATTTATAACAACATTTTCAAAGTTGTCCTTCACCACAATTTTTTTTAATCCACCGACATAAAAATAAAATTTGATCATGCCAAAATGCATTTGTCAACTCAATAAAGTCAACACAACATTAAACAATTCATAAATCAAACATTTTCTAACATAAAGTGACCGGTTAGCTAATCTAGCCAAACAGACTCTTCATGTCCGTTGTTCTTCTGCCAATGTCACTTAAATATTCATTAACTTGCTCAATTATTCAAACTAACTTATGCACTCGTAGATGTGGTTTTATATGCCTCTATAGATGATAAATGCATGATCACACACCTTAACTCGATCTCTAACTCCAAATCCATTTGACTATTCCTTGCATATTGTCTTCTTCCCGGTTGACTAAACACTTAGTCAATTCACCAACCTAATCCTACAACACCATAGGTAAAACTGATTTTATGCCTCATATAGATCATGTTTCCAGAAATTACAACACCATAATACACACACATGATGAAAACTTATATCATCTTCATCAAATTCAAACACATTCATCTTAGACTCTTGTGTACACTTTTCATTTATCTAGGATAGTTGTGCATAGTTTACATTCATCTCAAATAATTTCACATAGTTTTCATTCATCTAGACACTTTTGCATAGGTTGCATTCATCCCAAAAATGAAAAATGTATATTCTGGGTGCTAGTGCTCTCTATGGGCACCTTTGTGTATTAGATCAGTCTAGAGAGGATTCAAGGAGCTTAGAGTGACTATTTTTTCCTATTCTATTTGTATTGTAAAGCTATCAGAGTCATGGAGCCATTGGAGGAGGTTACAAAAGATTTAGGATTAGCTTGGTTGGTGTTTGGGCCAATGGAGTACATGTCATTCCTTAATAAAGCTCATTTATGATGCCTCGTACCTAGGAAATGGTCCAAATTTTCTAAGCTAAGTTCTCAAACTTTAGGGAAGGTATTGGGAGGTTCTAAGTACACTATATACCTTTTTGAAGGTTAAATGACCTTTGTATTTAGCTGATTGATTTTTATGGTCTCTGGACTTTTTCTTGTGTAGAGTCATGTAGTGATTGTATGATCTAATCTTGAGGTTTAAGCTCAATATCCTTGCATATTACTCATGTTTAATGATAATATAACAAAAAAATTATTCCATGTAATCTTATGTATTTTTCTCTCATATCATCAAGGGTTCCTTGGCGAGGTGGTACAGTTTGTACCTTGCGGCTCTAATAGATTTGGATCTCAATGAATCACACAAACCATCGATTTTGCTTGAACTAGTCAACACTTTGTAGATAGAGTCTTAAGAAAATTAAGGGCATTAGGACTATTCGGTAACTAGGAAAAGGGATCGTTAAAAAAATGAATTACAACTCTTCAAATCATGACTTAAAAATAAAAGGGATCATTAAGAAAATGAATTACAACTCTTCAAATCATGACTTAAAAATATTTCACTAATGATAGAAAGTCAACTTAAAAGTAGAAGAAGTATGATTTAGGATTTAAGGATGAAGGCTACAGTGACTTGGGACTTAGGAATTAGGCCTTGCAACAAGACTTAGGAGTTCAAAGAAGCCAATAAACCAAGATTTTTCAATGTTCCATCAATACATCTAGACATATCAGGAATATAAGGAATATATATAGTAAATTTTTAATTTCTTAAGGGATAATAATTTGGAATCTACTTTATAATTGTATAGGCCACCTACATGCTTATTCATGATCTCTTCAAATATTTTCTTAGATTTTTAAATTTTATTGAACTAGCGATCTAACCTAGGGGAACTTAACCCTAACAAGTAAACAGATTATTTCATGGTGTTTGTAAACAATGTAGTCCTAATTGGTGCATTCAATATAATACATCAAAGTTAAGCATGTTTCAAAATTTTGCATTTTACTCATCTAAATTTTTGCATCATGGTTCAAAACCATGGTTCTTGGGATTGACCCTTGGTGTTATTTTTGTTAGGAAAGCAATGATTCGGAAACACTTTCAGAATGCCAAATTAATAGGGAAAAAAGAAACTATATCTTAGAGATATGCAAGACAATAAAATATGGAACTACCAGACACAAAACACATAGAGAAAACACCTGATTTAACATGGGAAACACTTTTTGGAAAAAACACCACCACCCAACAAACCCTTGAGCAAATTTGTATTACAGTAAAAATATTTACATATAATGCACTTCAGATTGTTACACGGGATCAGATTGCCTTACAATCAACCTAACATAGCACCATGCTACCCCTCTAATGAATCCTGCAGTGGTCTATATACACCACAATTCTTTATGAAAATTGGTACATTAGCCATCACTTTATAGACTGGTGAACTAACTCAATATTTTGCATTTGTCTATCATGGTATCATCCACCATAGGGATTATGGCATCCACCGTATGAATTAGCAACATCTCACCGGTGGTTGGACATTCTTCACTTCCTCGGGTGACTTCATTGCCTCAGGAACCTATACTCCCTTAGGTGACTTCACTGCCTCGGGCAACTTGACTTCACTACCTCAGATGGTCATTCCTCCAGCCGATAGTCTGATGGTCACTGAAATATACCAGATGCCTCTATACACTACAAGGGCATGTCCCTATGCCACAAGTCCCACTACTTTTGAGTCCCATCATAGTCTACACCTCACCATACGGTGAACCTCACCCATACGGGGAGTACATACGAGGCATATAAAAATAGTCTCCCACTTGATGAATTATGTACTAACACCTTTAGAGACTCTAGGAAATCATGGACTCTAATGCCCATCAATGCTAATATACCACTCGAACACAAAACCATCAGGAACTAGAATTTACTATGTGCACAATTGAGATTCTTGAAAATACTATCATCTCATTCATGCACATTCCCACCTTCTACCATGCCACTACCACTGAACACATATAGAAGCTATATATTGAGAAAACCATACAATCTATCTCCCAGAGAACCATAACTACATCTCCAAAGAACAAAACTCTCGATCCAAAGGTTAATCGAATGTATCAACATTTGTCACAATCATAGCTAAAATAGCACCTACAGTAAGTGCTAGCACATCCAACTATACATACCTCTAAGGTATACCAACATGGATTCCAAAATATCAACATATACAACCTGTTACTCACAGTCTCAAGCCTCAAGTGCAATACCTCCCACATATACACTAAGAGCTTCCCACTACACAGGTAATGTCATGTCAGTTTCATATGAATCCATTCAATAACATCACATAGAAGTGCAACAAAAAACTTATAGTACCAAGAACATTTGCAATACTAAGTAGCTGTAAACCAAGAGCCCGCACACACAAACTTCATAGCAAGTCTCCACAGCCCCTTGCACCATGTCCTACACACACCTCTAAACACTAACTGAGTCAAGTACATAATAGATGAATGCATTTATAGTTGGAACTATTACTCATTCCAACACATACATCTCTAGCCACAAGAGAACTTTAGCATCATATATGTTTCCATGTATCCATGAGCACCTATAACTGATCAACCCATACCAAAATCCAAATGCAAGAACCACATCATGAAGTACCAAGCAATTGATCATTGTACTCAGACTACAAATAACTAAACCAAGATCAATGTCAAAATTCCAACTACAGAATCAAGAATCTATCATGACATCATGACCTAATACATCTCTTCCAAAGAGATAACATGTTGAACATAAACATGTCATACAATTGTATCATGTCAATACTCCAAAAACTAGTATCGAGAGTAAACTACGACAAAAAAACAACAAACACAAAAACCCAGAAACATAATCAACACCTTTATCAAGGACTTCTCAAGCCCTTAAGATGTCACAATCCACCAACCAATGGTGAACTCATGTCACTGCCACTAACTCCCACTACATTGTGGTACTGAGTCACACATGGCATCGTGACAATCATTCTCTAGTAGGAGCTCAATTTATCCAGTCATCATCTGTTGACTGACTAGCCAAAGTAGTACTACAGGCATCTTCATCACTTTGAGAAGATTTAGAACTCGAAGAGTCATCCCTTTTCTTCTTCTTCTTCTCCTTGCTGTCCTTCCACACATGACCAATCTGCCCACAGTTCCAGCACTTCACTTTGGACTTATTTCCAAAAGACTTATACTTACTCTTCTTGTCCTCCCATTTATATCCATCCTTTGATCTACCTCAAATAGAGAGAACCTCTTTGGCCACTTCAGAAGTCTTCCTCTACATCTCCTCTAACAAGAGTGCAACAACTACCTCATCCCTTTTTAACTGGGTAGTAGTACTTCTAATAGCCATCACCAAGTGGTCCCACAAATCAGGAAAGGAACACAACAAGAGAATACAACGTTCTTCCTCCCAATGATTATACCAACAGATGTCAACTATGCGATTACCATATTGAACACATTCAGATGATCTGCAACAACTATTCCTTCATCCATCTTCAAGGAGTACATTTTCTTTCTCAAGAAGAGTTTATTTACCAAGGACTTGCCCTGATAAATGTCTCCTAACTTCTTCCACAAGGAATGCAAGGTTTTCTATTCATGGACATTCAACATAATAGAATCTGCCAAACTCAATCTTATGATTCCTCTGGCTTTCCAATCCTCTATATCCCAATCTTCCTGCTTCATCCCTGTAGGCATGGCAGAAGACACAACAGTCCACAGATCTTGAGCAACTAGGACATCTTCAATTTTAAGTTTCCACAACTCAAAATTTGTGCCATTAAACTTTTCAATGTCTATTCTTCCTGACGTACCATCCATCACAATATACAAAAAAAAACTTTGCAAACTCCCACTAAAAACAAATTGTCACAAAAAACCAAAACCTACCCGACAAGAATAGCACAACTGGTCAAGATCTGATACCACTTGTTAGGAAAGCAATGATGGAGAAATGCATTCAAAATGCTAAATTAATAGGGAAATAAGAAACTATATCTCAGAGATGTGCAAGACAATAAAATATGGAATTACCAAACACAAAACACACAGAGAAAACACAAGATTTAACATGGGAAAACCCTTTCGGGAAAAAACCCACCACCCAACAAACCCTTGAGAAACTTTGTATTACAGTAAAAAGATTTACTTACAATGCACTCCAGATTGTTACACAGGATCATATTTCCTTACAATCAACCTATCATAGCACCATGCTACCCCTCTAACAAATTCTGCAGTGGTCTATATACATCACAATTCATTATGAAAATTGGTACATTAACCGTCACTTTACAGACTGGTCAACTAACTCAATCTTGTCCATCTGTCTGTCATGACATCATCCATCATAGGGATTATGACATCCACCATATGAATTAGTAGCATCTCACCGATGGATGGACATTCTTCACTTCCTCGGGTGACTTCATTGCCTTGGGAACCTTTACTCCCTCAGGTGACTTCACTACCTCGGGAAACTTGACTTCACTCCCTCAGATGGTCATTCCTCCAGCCGATAGTCTGACGGTCATTGAATTATACCAGACACCTCCGTACACTATGAGGGCATGTCCTTACACCACAATTACCACTACTCTTGGGTCCCATCATAGTCTACACCTCACTATAGAGTGAGAAACCATTTCCCTGCATGCCGTATGTGAGTGCTATTATGGCTGTTAGTAATAAATGAGAGGGGGGTGAATCAGTGGCCTCAAAAATTAATCCTTAAATCAACCCTTAAAAATTATAACCAAAAATTATGTCTCAAGTTATCTTCTGTCCTACAAGATGAATGCCTTGAAATACTTATATCAATTTTCTACTTGTCGGATTGCTTTATAAATCTCTCTTATGTATGATTACCGATAAGCAGTTAACTATTTACCAAAACAAAGTAAATATACAGAGTATACTGATAAATCCATAATTGCATATGTGAAATGTAAAGTAGTAAAGTGATGAAACATAAACACATAAAACATGGATTTTTAACGTGGAAACCCTGTTAGGGGAAAAACCACTGGGACTGGTACACCAGATTTTCACTCTTCTGAAGTGAACCCTGTTAAGAGCCAACCCTGTTAAAGGTTACACTCACACTATTAGGTGTGACCTTGTTAGAGGATTTAAGAGATAGTTTGTCACCTAGTATCTAGAATCTAATGCTACCATCCTTGATAAAATTCTCACTTGGCCTATCAATAGGTATCGGGCATATCCAATGCTACTTTTATGATCAAATTTTTTGATACTCCTTGGGATGTATCTCAATTGTAAAATACTTTTAAGTTCTTCTCGGTTAAGAGACTTGATGCTTCAATAATTAAACTGAAACACTAATGATATGTTCATACATACAAATCAATTGCAGATTTTCAGATCTATTGTAAGTCCATTACCTCTCTGATCAATATAATTAGTTCTATGCCTTTGCTCCACACTTTTCTGCTATGTGATGCTATCTCACTGTCTGTCGATGTCTACATAATCTAGCTCTTTCTTTAGCTTGTTGATCAAGACTGAAAGAAGACTTTCTTCTCCTTCAGATTTTCTTTAGCATCTTTCCTCTTCTCTTTTTCACACACAATTTCCTCCCATTGGTAATGAATTGGGTTTGTCTCTATATATACATGATTTACCTTTTCTTGGCTTTCTTGATTCTTGGCGTGATCCACAATTCTCGCCAATAGATTTAAAGAAAACTCTCGTTTTATCTCAAAGAGATCTTCTTTCCAACTAGACAAATCAGCTTTAAATCAATTACTTATCTCCGGCTTTATCTGGATGATTAAAACAATGATAAGTATCCATTAAATCTATTTATAGCTCTTGACAGCTAAGCATTTTTTTGTTTCTGTACTTATGTTCTTTCGGTCAACACTTCAGTTAGTCATCGGTAATAACTGACTATTCTGTCGGTGTGACTTCAGTTGTCATTGGGATCTCTGTCCTTTTCTTTTCCATCAGGCAACACTGAAATTCTTTCCGTTGGGTTACTCTGTGTTTTCCTTGTCGGGCAACACTGTAACTCTGCTCGTCAGTAATGTTGTGCATTAGCTCATTGGGTAACACTGAGACTTTTTCTCTTTTACTCTGACTATCGGCATGCACTATGTCGATGTATACAGTCACTTAGTGAATACTTGACTTATATACATTACTGATAGCATAGTCTTTGATTCATTGGTTCTTTGAAGTCTTTGACACTATTTTCATGACCATACATAGTATATCAAGTTGACATCAATGACAATACAATACATTAACTGATTTAATGCCTTGCATGATCATCAACTTAACATCTTCAAACATTCAATCAATTACATGTCATCAATCTCTCCCTTTGGCATTGATGGCAACATACTACATTATCATACTATACTATTACTAATATAATATGAAATATACAGTTTCATCAAGCTTTCCTAATGTAACTATTACAAATGTCTGGCTATCGGTAAGCTCAAATAGCTTTGATTTGATTCTTCCAGCTTTCTATTTGTCTTCAATCCCTTTACTGGATAGATGTAGAATATTTCTTTCTCTGATGTGATGTGTTCTTCTTGTTGTGTCAAACTCTCTCCCTTTGACTGTTTTCATTTCTTGTGATGTCTCTTGTCAGCAATTCTTTCTCTTGTTGTGTACTCTCCCTTTCTTGTTACATCTCTCCCTTTGGATACTTTGATGGATATAATCTCTCCCTAAGTTGATAATGGATATAATCTCTCTGTTTATCAATATGATAATGATGTATCTCTCTCCCTTTGATAGAAATGCCAAACAAACATCTTTTCAAACAACTATTTGATAGTAATGTCAAATGGATCCTTCTATCCATAATATATTCCTTGAATTTCCCAATCCATCGGTAATAACTCTGGCACTTGGAGTAGATAAATACCTTGATGTGTATAGATGTATCATTGAAGTTCATCTCTCTACTTGCATCAACATGAATGATATTCTGATAATATATAGGTTGATGTAGCCTTCTAGTCATCTTACTGACCAGTAGACAAGGGTCTGACCCCTAGTCTCTTTCTCAAGTATTCAAATGCATCCTTGGGCAGTGGCTTGGTGAAGATATTAGCCAATCGTTCCTTTGATTGCACATACTCAAGTATCACCTCCTTTGCCTGAACTTGTTCTCTTAAATAATGATACTTGATGGAAATATGCTTTGTTTTTGCATGCATGAATGGATTCTTGGAAATGTTTATTGCACTTGTATTATCACAATAGATAATTACTGGTTCTAAAATTTTCATATGCATACCTTCCAGTAACTATTTGATCCATGCAATATTTGAGCAGTTTGCAGCAATAACAACATACTTTGCTTCTGCAGTAGACTGAGAGATGCATCCTTGCTTCTTGCTAATCCATGTGACAAGTTTGTCACCCATAAAGAATTCTCCTCCAGTTGTGCTCTTTCGGTCATCAATATTTCCAGCCCAACCAGCGTCGGTAAAGACCTTAATTCAAATTTTCCTTCTCTTCTATACCATAAGCCATATTCGTCGATATTCTTCAGATATCTTAGGATTCTTTTTATAGCATTCATATGTGATTCCTAGGGATTAGCAGAAAATATTGCAACTATTTCTACTGCATGTGCAATATCTGGTCTAGTATGTACAACATACATGAGTTTTCCAATCATTGATCTATACAAAGTCTGATTTACCTCTAATGACTTGTCTTCCTTTGTCAGCTTACATCCAGTTCCCATTGGTGTTCCAACTAGTTTGGACTCTTCCATCTTGAATATTTTCAGTACTTCTTTGATGTACTTGGATTATGTAATGAAAATAAATTCATATTGTTGCATGATCTATAGACCAAGAAAGAATTTGATCTCTCCAAACATAGAAATTTCAAAATCTTTGCTCATTTCATTTGCAAATGATTTGCATAGCATATCATTGCCTCCAAATATGATGTCATCAAAAAATATCTCAGCAATCAAAATGTTAGCATCAGTATCTTTCTTCAAATAAAGATTATTGTTTTCACTAGTATTTACAAATCCAATACTTATAAGATAGGAATGAAGTATTTTATACCAGGCTTGGGGTGCTTGTTTCAATCCATACAGAGCTTTGTGTAGTCTACATACCATGTCCCTCTTGTCTGGATCAACAAACCCTTCTAGTTGTTCAATGTATACCTCTTCTTCAAGTATTCAGTTTAGGAATGCAGACTTGACATCCATTTGATATACCTTGAATCCTTTACATGCAGCATAAGAAAGTAATATTCTCACTCCTTCCAGCCTAGCAATGGGTGCAAAGGTCTCTCCATAGTCAATCCCTTCTTGTACATACCCCTTGCATACTAGTCTTGCTTTATTTCTGGTGACTTCTCCATTCTCATTCAGCTTATTCCTGAATATCCATTTTGTACCAATGACATTCTTTTCATCTGATCTCAGTACAAGTGTCCATGTCTTTTTTTTCTATCTTCTCAATCTCTTCATTCATAGCACTTATCCATTCATCATTATCTAATGCAACATTGACAGATTTGGGATCATAATCACAAATAAGACATCTTGTATTTAGAGACTTACTTATGGTTCTCATACCAGCCTTTTTATCTCCTATGATTTGGTTATGTGGATGATTCTTTTTGACATATATTGCAAGTACAGGTTCAACTCTTTGTCTATTAGCTTGATTATCATTTTGTCCTTCATTCTATTCTCCATCACTTTGTGCATCATCTTGAGCAATATTCTGATCATCGATATTTGCAACCTGATGCTCGGGTGCAATGATCTGTTGCTCAGGAGCTCTATATTGTTGGTCGGGTAGAGTGTTAGGTTCCTCATTGTAAGAAAATCTATTGTAGTCATCTAGTTCTTTAGTGCTTTTCTTTTCATTCTTCTCTGAAAATTCATCTATCTTTACATTTGCACTTTCAACAATTTTGTTATAGGCGTTATTTAGACATTTATAATCCTTTCTCTTGGTAGAATACCCTAGAAAGATTCCTTCATCAGTCTTAGAGTCAATTTCTCTATTTCTATCATCTTTTAAGATATAACACTGACTGCCAAAAATTTTGAAATAACTTACATTGGGTGTGTATCCATACCAAAGCTCATAAGGTGTCTTTTTGGTGTCTTTCTTCAATTGTACTTTGTTCAATGTATAAACAATAGTACTAACAGCTTCTCTCCAGAAGATTTGGGTGATGCCTTTCTCTATCATCAGTGTCCTTGCACAATCAACTATGGATCTATTTCTTCTTTCAGCAATTTCATTTTGTTGTGGTGTTCTTGGTGCAGATACATGTCTTCTGATTCCATGCTCATTACAAAAGTTAGTGAATTCATCTGAAATAAATTCCCCTTCTCTATCTGACCTTAAGCATTTCAATTCTTTACCACTTTATTTCTCAACCATTGCCTTATACCATTTAAACATCTTAAATGCTTCTGATTTATCTTTTAGAAACATGACTGTCATGATTCTAGAGTAATCATCAACAAAGAGAATAAAATATCTATCTCCATAATAACTCTTTGTCCTCATAGGTCCACATAAATCAGTATGGACTAATTCTAGAATGTCATCAGATGTATGGGTTTTGCTTTTCAAACTAGACTTTGTCATCTTACCTTTTTGACAATTCTTACACATGATGTTGTCGGGCTTGGTCATCGTTGGTAAGCCTCTGACATTTCTCTTTTTTCTTGTCACCGGTCATATGGTGAGTGCAGCCACTATCTATGATCTAGACATCACTTTTACTAATTTTTGATATGAGTGCAGTTTCTACGTACCTTTCTTCATCATCATCTGAATCATCTTTTACTGCCACAAACACCATCTTGATGTCTTCATCAAATTCGGTGTCAGTATCATCATCTTTTCATTTTTATAGGTAACTGGCCTTCTTTCCTATGTCCTTGTAGTCTCAGGAATATCTTCTTTCTAATTATCGGTAGCTTCTGTAATCACCTTTGTCAGACTTCTTTTCAAATGTTCTATCATTACTTCTATCATCTTTTCTTCTGTTAGGACATCTTGCAGCAAAGTGTCCAATTTATTTACAATTAAAACAAATAAGTGGTAATTTACCTTTTTATTTACCTTTGCCTCTCTGCATTCTTCTTTCCATAAGTGCTTCAATTTCATCAAGATCTTCTTCTTCACTTTCACTATCACTATATCTTTTCTCATAGTGTATTTATGACTTGATTTACTTATTCTCATAGAAGTTTTGAATGCAGACTCTATATTTGGTAAGACACTATTATCAAAATTGTTCATCTCAAATGAAATCAGTCTTCCAATCAAACTGTCTAGAGTAACA
>MU224718.1:136928-160469 GCA_018584345.1 Thuja plicata
TCTTGATAAGTATTTTCATGCCTTCAACTTTTAGTTTTAGATCTTCATTTTCTTTTTCATATGTGTCAAGTTCTTCAAGGGCTGCTTCAAGATTCTTTTTCAAGTGTTTCATTTCTTCCTTCTCCATAATCTCCTCAAGTGGTTAAACTTCTTTGCTGAGGACCAGAGCTCTGATACCAATTGTTAGGATTAGGATCACTGAGAGGGGGGGGTGAATCAATGATCTATCAATTGATACTTTTTCTTATTATCTAAATCTTTACTTAATGATTATGTACTGAAATTGAATATCAATGCAAGTAAGATAAATATACACAACACATAACACCATATATGATTACGGGGAAACCCAATGTAGGTGAAAACCCCGGTGGGAATTAGTACCCACAAATATTCTGTACTAGTGTCTTATGATCCTTGTTAGAAGATCCTTAACCTTGTTAGGAGTTGTCTTTACAATACATGAAGTACAGTGACCTTGTTAAGGGTCAGACCCTGTTAGGATTCTTTTACAATAACCCTGTTAGGGGTGGTGGACTCACTGTCCAAGGACTCACTGTCCAAATGGTGAAGGCTACAACCTTCTGGATATTTGATACACACTGTATCTACAAGGTGAATTGCTATTGTGACACTGCTTGTCTAATCAATTCCTTTTGTGCACTGATGCTTTAACCTCTTGTTGATCTCTAAAAAAATCTTGTTTTCACTTTGAAAGCTTCTACTTCAATATATATATCATCAACATATCACAGATATATCTTTGTTTCTTTAGCACTTTGCTCTGCTTTCTTATCTCTGGCTTTTGCAACTCTTCTTATCACAAATGACCTTCTATAAATACATACTCCAAGTATGAGATCATGGGACCTGTTAGACAACTCTTCATAACATCTTTGTCAGCTCTACTAAGCGCGCAAGCATAATTACAACTGCGCAAGTACAAACTGAATAGACGCATCACTTCACTAAGTCGGCTTCACCAAATTGACCATAACATTGCAATCTTCTTGAAACACATTTGGCGTGTTTAGATTAATATCAACAACTCATAACTCATCATGAATATACACACACATATCTTGAAGATACGCCCAACTCAATAAACACGTTACATACGTCGGCCTTAAACCGTTATTCCTCCAAAATTGTAACTGACAATAACAGAATTACATATCTTTACTAAAACATCATATATGGGTCTGTGTGTATGAACATAACATATTAAACATGTCAACAACATGTATCTATCCACATTGGTCTTCATGTCATCATATGGATAAGTACATATAGAAGTACTACAGTGTATTATATGTTGTCATCAATGACAAACATACAATCAATCAATTGTTCAGAATCAAATCTCCAACACCTTCACCCCCCTCATTAAAGGCCAATTACAATGTCAGATATGATATTACTACTCAACAAGGTTACAATGGATTAGGACATGACATTAATGAGAAAGGTATTAAGGTTCTTATAGATCCTCCTACACAAGTCACTAGGTGTGGTATAGGGTTCATATCTAAAGGAACTACTTTTCCTTCCTCCTCGCACCAAAAACCTCCTCTTGACATTCTTTTACCAAAACCACCCATTGTTACATCTCCTTTTGATGAATGATTAGCTTTAGCTAAAATAATATTTTGGAGAATTAAATATGAACCTAAAATTCAGTTTCCTTATAGACATTTTTCAAAGAATCAAAGACCTATTAATGGGGAGCTTTGATGTAATTCCATCATAACAATAAATATTCTCTTGTTGATTGTGTTAAGTTTAGACAGTTTTCTTAAGAATCGGTAGATATATCTATTCTTTCTTTAACAATAGATCTTATGATTTTTCTTCATACCAAAGGCATACCTTAGCATCTATTTTCTCCCATTGTGTTTCTCTCCTTTATGTAGATTTAGTAGCTTACATTATTGGGGGCTCCTTGCTTTGCATGATTTGCATTATGAGAATCATAATAGGATGCCTTTGTTGTTTCCTCATACTTGGAGGGCAAGGTATCTTTATCTTATCTCTTTCTCTCCTTTCAAAGGATCTATTATCTCTTTTTTGGTTTCCTCTTTTTAGTATGATGTCCTTCCATACATGGATTTTTTTGTTTCGTATTTTTCTCTCTAATGAGATTGATCTCTTTTCGAAGTGTCTATATTTTATAAGGGATTTGACCAATACGTATGCATAATGTGGTATCTTTTATTTTTAACTATCTCTTTATGGAATGATATTATTTTTATGCTACACCCTTTCTAGTATGAGATTCTTTGTTTCACACAAGATACTTACATCATTTCTTAACAATATTTTTCATGACTCAAAGGACATGTCTATGAAAAAATAATCTTCTATTTAGGGATCATAACATGTTGCAAATGATTTTCTCCCCTTTTGTGATGTGTTTCTCTTATAGTGGGGTATTTTTTCTTGCATAAATGTGTTTTTTTTAGGAAATTCACAGCTCATTTTTACTTGAAAGTGCATACTTATGGTAAGAGAACTATCATTGAGGGGGTACAATATATTATATTTTTCCTTTCCTTCATACTTGGGGGAAAGGTTTCATGTTCTTTCCTTCCTCTTTCTAGGGTTCAACTTTCCTTACTATAGTGACATTTTATTATTATGTAATATTCTTTTCTTATAAGGAAATTTTTTTTTTTATCAAGGATTTTTTCTTATGCAAGAGATGTGTATCCTTGATTACAAACTATTCCTTATTGCAAAAATATGTTCATCCTAAATATATTCCCTTAGTTTAATGTTCAAAATATGTTATCCTTCATCAAGAATCCCTTTTACACCTAATGATAGGGGCTAAAAGGGTACATTTTTGTTCTCTTCTCCTATTTTTCTTGAAGATTTTTTTTTATCTTTTTTCAAGAAAACCTTTTGAAGGTAGATGTCTTGCATCCAATATATCTACCTTTCAAGGGTCTCTTCCCATTTGCAAAATATCCTTTTACGGTTATCTCTTTCCTTAGCTAACAAGAGTATTTACTCTTTGCTAGATGGTTATGGCATATGCTATTGTTTAAGGAAATCTTCTTTTTGTTGGAAGTTGGTATCTGTGTTATCTTTTCCTTATGATGCCACTGATGTTGTCATCATAAGGAGGGGGGAATACATGTGGTCTCCCTTGTACATTATGAAACCTTTTGTTTATTGATCCCTAAGGAGAAAATGATTTCCTTAGGTCTGATTACTTTTGTTTTGTTTTTAATCTAGACCCCTAAGGAGACAATGCTTTCCTTAGGACTGGTCTTGTTTCTTTATCCCTTTTGGAGATAATAGTTTCCTTAGGAATTATCATTTTATTGATCCACATGGAGGATATGCTTTCTGTATGACTAATACCCTAAGTAATCTCAATGCATAAATTGTTTTTAGGCCATTCTTAAATGCATAATTCCAAAGTCACCCTTGTGCACAATTATTTAAGGTAGAATTAACTAGCATAATGCATCTTGGTAGACTTATCAATTCTCCTTCTTTCTTTGGGTTGAGTGGAACTAGCATAATAGAACTTGCTAGCCATTCTATTCTACTCTTATTCTTCTTCCATGGATCACCTATCTCTCTTCTTTTAATGCTCTCATAGCTATGATAGTATAGGAAATAAGACAACAAACAAATAAGAGGGGGGGTGAATCAGTTGATCCTAAACTTTCAAAACTTTCACTGCCCACTTGCACTTAAAACCCTTATGTATGATTTAAAAAAAAAAAGCATGCATGAAAACATAAAAAAACCATCCACAACACTTTGACACACCTATTTTTATCATGGATACCTTGTTAGGGAAAAACCACGGTGGGGCTAATTAACCACAATAAGAAAATACCTTGTTAGAAGTATAACCTTATTAAAAATATGGAAAAAGAACTTGCATTTAGGCCCACTACCTCGAGCTCACTTCTCAAATACAAAATGGATACAACCTTGGGAAGGCTCACTACCTTAAAATAACACTACAATGGTCGCTCAGACAAGAATCTGATAATTTATGAACTAAATAGTAAAGTCTAACTTATGCCAAAGTCAGTACCATGGAAGTATAGTATATATCTCTACTCAAATCCTCCTTCATATGAGTGATTTAACCCTCAGAAGATCTTCACAATTTCTTCTACAAGAAATCACAGGAATGCGTGATCAATCCTTCACATGTGTAGCCACCATTTTTCCCTAATTCGTCAACCCTTATATCAAGAACTTAGGTTAGAAAAACCTAACTTCAATCTTCATCTTCCTGTGCTAAAATAAATGATCTTAATCAAAGAAACTTTTATCCAACATGCTTTGATCCATCATAATCACCTCAAGATCATAAAAGTTCCATAAAATGTTTTATCGATCACCCTAAAATATTTTACTGACCAAGTTGGCCAAGAACACATGAAACCTTATCACTAACTTGAAATTGTTGGAAAAATGGTCAGCACTCCTCTCAGGATTTGTGACAAGGGACTAACCACCTCATGTGGATTCTGTAAGTATAGTGGTTGTATTGGGCATTGACAAGTTGATCTTTTGGTGCAATGACAATCACACTTGTAACAAGTGGTATCAGAGCTTGGTCACAGGTTCAAATCCCCTCGGGTAACACTAAGGGGGATATTGTTGGAAAAATGGTTAGTTCTCCCCTTAGGTTTCATGACAAGGGACTAACCGCCTCCTATGGATTCTTAGTGGTTGTATCATGCATTGACAAGTCAATCTTTTGGTGCAATGGCAATCACACTTGTAACAATAATTCCCTCCAAAAATCATCATCTTGATTGGTGTAGACTGCCAACTCATCAAGAACATAATCCAAGAACATTCATAGGCATCATTAATATCACTAAAACATCCAAACCCATCCATACTGCCAAATTTTCCAGCATCTCTTATGTCGGACCTCAAGAACACTATCACTAGCAACTGTAACGTCTAAAAAATGCCTTGTGGACCTTTGGATCACTAAAACTTATAATTAATAACACCTCTAGATGTATTAAGAAGAATCCTTTATGAACAACCAAAAATATCAACGTAATCATTCTCAACAAACCAATCTTTGTGACTTCATCACTTGACTTTCTGCCACACTATCTACCAGTCACCATCTGTGAACTCATAACTCATCTAAATCTTCATGTCATCCCCTAGAATTTAACATGGACCAAATAGAAAACATCAAAATCATCCCATGAGGTACGCGACTCCTCATCTTCTAAGACCAATCCTCACCGGACCTCTGAATATCATGTTCCATTAGAAAACTAGACAACATATATGTTGGCATCAAACAATCAAACTTTCTGAGCAATCCTATTGATATGTTGACATCAATGGCAACACATCCCACTTGCCAAAAATCACCCCCTTTGGAATTAATGGAAACATATTATGTAAAAAACAATAATGCAATTAGGAACCAACACTATCTCCCTTTGAGATTCACAGTCAATAGTAGCACCAACAATATACCTAATTATCCTTCCGAGTCTTTCTATCTCTGCTTCCTTTAAGATCTTTCTATCTCTTGTCCCCCTATGAACAAGATTCACCTTTCTCATATTACTCTCTCTTCTCACGATAAGTTACTCCCCCTTAGATATGCACTCTTCTTCTTAGCTGAAACTCTTTCTTATGTGAAAGTATATCTTGTTTTTCCCCTTCTCTTCCATCAACTCTTCTCTCCTCTACTTGAACTTGTTTTTCATGTGCTTCTTTCTCTCTCTTTGACATCAATAAAAAAATTTTAACTCTTGCCTAATTAGACATGCTCTTCTCTCCCTTGTCTACAACCATATCTTACCATGCTTACTACTCCCCTTTATTAGTATCCTCCAAAAGACCAATCCATCTTGAATGAAGTCTCCTTGAAGTCCTCTAGATTGATACAACTCTCTACATCTTATTTTTATTAGGAGGGGAAATTACTCCCAACTTTCCTCTAAGAGTTGACTCTTTCCTGGCATTGTCCTTACTTTTCTTGTTCTTTGACTTTTTTCTACGCTTTTGTCTCTTCTTTATTTTCTTCTCTTTTTCTTTTCTTTGTCATCTTTCTGTGTTCCTTTGACATTCTAACCTTTCTTATCCACTTCATGCTTCTTAACCTAATCATTCTTCTATGAATTCTTGTTTATTCCTATTGTACCACGTTTATTCACTTTCCTTCTTCTGCCATATCTAACAATGTGTTTAGATATGTTACATTTGAAGCAAATAATAATCTTTTGTCCAATTTCTTCATTCTTCTTAGCAGCACATTGACTGGTAATGTGACCAGTTTTGTTGCATGCAAAACATCTAAACCTTTTTCTTTGGACATTAGTATTTTTCTTCCTCATATTTTTGCATATGCTTGAGTCATGATCATTTCTTTTACAACTAGAAGAATGATTTTCTTTTCTTTAATCCATAGCTTTGTGACCAATCTTGCCACAAATAAAACACTTACCATTGATTTTTTGAGATTTAGATCACATTATAAAAGTCTTCTTAGTCTTTTCCTTCTTCTTGACTTTATTCTTCTTCTTATCCTTGTTCTTCTATCCTTTATATTTGTCCTTCTTGGACTTGTCCTTTTGTCTTTTAGCTTTAGGCTTGTCTTGTCTAGACTTAGAACATTCCCCTTTCAAAAGTCAAACACCATTTTTCTCTCTTTCAAGCATTGAATTAAGTTTGGATTCCCTAATCTTGATCTTCTCCATGTGATCATTTGTAATCTCCATTTCCTTTTTAATGGCTTTAGTCCACTCATCATCAATTGGATCAATTTCTGTTATTAAGAAAATATGATTATTGACAATCATTTTCCTAGTTTGAACACCTTTATTTTTATCACTGTTGATTTGATCTTCAGAATAATTTATTCTTACATACCTTGGTGTCTTATACTTTACCACTTATCTATGTGCTTCCTCTTCTCCATTTGTATAGGCTACTTGCTCTTAATAAAGGCTCAGAAACTAGGCATAATCCTTTAACTTAGGGATTGGACATCCAACTAAGCACTTCATCCTCCTTATAAGAAACTCATTTAATATGTCAAACCCAGGGACATGATACTTGAAAGGGGCCAGCAAAATATATGTACCAAGTACTTCTTCAACCAATCATTCTAATTGCTGCAGGAAACAAATGCTGGAAAGAAACTATTCTATGGTTGCAGGAAGTAAATGCTTTTGAAGGGAAACTATACTATTGCTGCATGAAATGAATACTTGAAGGAAGTTAAGCTATTTCTGGAAATATAAATATTTGAAAGTAAATGATAGGAGAGAATTCTGCTAGTAGACTTGGAAGAGTGCACAATCTAACTATAATGCCTTAGTTACTCTGCTGCTTTGTTGCAGGAAGCGATAGCTTGTCCTGTTGCTTTAGCTGCAGGAGCTGTTCAGCATAGAAATAGAAGTGACAGAAATGCAAAAGGAAAAACTAAGCTACAATGCATCTAACTATGGATTCCTCACCAAGTGGGCCCCCTTGGGTGAGTACCCGAAACACTCAATTGCACATAATTAAACTCAAAACTTCATTTTCTTAGTACCTTGAATAACAAATTACAAAAATTATGAATAACAGATTTGAACTGGATTGCAACTATATTAATGAAAAACTATCACCCTCCTTCTCACGCAGGAGCGGGGCTTTATTTAAAGGAAAAACATCTAACAGCTAAACTCCATATGCCCTAAGAAAAGGTGGAGCTTTTATTACAAACAACTAACAAGAAAGGAAACTAGAAAATAGGAAATGGACTCGGTCTAGAAGAGAGGAAAGAACTGTGTAGACAATAGATCTAACTCCCCACTCTCTCCTAGATTTCATCAAAGAAATTATTGCACTTTGCCAATTCTTCACTCAACCATTGCCACTGGTAATCTTCCACCATTGTTACGCCGATGTTTCTTCCAAATGCGCCTGCTGCAGGACCGAGTCAAGCACCCAACACTTAGACGTGCTTGCTTGAACAAGATGTTAGTTTCTACTTTGATGTGCTGCATTAACACCATTAGGATAAGAGCATTCATGGTAATTAATCAATGTACATGAATTATCTATTGCTCAAATAGCCAATTCATTCATAAAACATGATCATAATTCCATAGCAACAAACAGAGTATATTCATCTCAATAAAGTGTATTTAAGTAGCATATGTCCATGGCATAGGTTTAGTGGTTGACTACCACATAATAATAGTTTTAGAGCATAAAGTCTAGAGATAAAAAAAAGAAAACATAGGAAAAGACTTAGCAAAAGTTCTTCTAAGGTATCTAAAGCATGCCATTAAAATGGCCTATCATTTTTCCCCCTTTGAAGATTAGTGCCTGTCCTCAGGCACTGAGATATTCTGGATCTTAGCAAGAACCTGGAGGTCTCCTTCAAGTGTTTCCCCCATCATGGAGGTGCCTATGCGCTAGTAGAATCCATTCATGTGCTTCATTTTTACTCATCTACTTAGTTCCTACTGTTCATCAATTTCCTCATCCACACAACTATATAATGGCCATAAAAGTAGGGGAGGGTGGAAGGTGAGTGGTAACCATCGCTCAGCCCATGGTTGTCTTCCTTGGCGTATGTACCAAATGACATGCTGCATTCTGCCCCACAGGTTAATCAAACTGTGTGGCTCAGCCTTCTTAAGAACCAGAGGGATTCTTTCCCATCTCTTCTCTAATGCTTTAGCTACCTTGTTCCCATCTGTTAATGACAATCTTTCAAATTTTGAGAAGACCTCCTCATTGTTTTCCAGAATTCATTTCCTTGGTGCAGAATTGTGAAATCCGAAAACAATTTGTATCTAGTCACAGTAAAGTCATCGTGGTGACCGACTTTTAGGATGCAAGGGCAGTGAAATAGATTTCTCCAAGATCCTGTACTTGTGTAATTGCTCCCCACAATTTATTTCATTCTGAATCCAGGAAACAAGGGGAGACAAATGTATATCACCAACAAAGAGAAGGGGATTCCAATCAGTATCAGAAGGAACAACATAGTTATGCAAGTATAATTCACATAACAGATTTCAAACACAATCAGGCAATGTGTTGAATGCAGCCAAAAATTCATGTGGAGTTTCTATGGCTGTGTTAACATCTCGGAGGATTCTTGCCAATTTGAATAGAAAAAACTGCTCCTTGAGGCACAGGGCATAAACTTGAGGTGGTGGTTGGCATTCCATTAAATCTGGAATTATATTTGTTATGTGATTTATTTCATCCTGTAGAAATTCGATCTCTTGCTATTTTTTGTCAAGTTCCCTTCTTAGTTTGGCCATTTCTAATTCCCACATTGATTTCTTATATTGCATTGTTTTGAAATAATCAACCGAGAGAGCATGAATAGTTACCTCTGTCATGCCAAAAACTGGGGTAAAACACACACACAAATTTTTTATTTTTAAAAATCATATAAGTACGTACAACTATCAATGGTTGAGTTGGAAAGGCGATAGAAAAAGGAGTTAACTTTCAAATTACAAGCCACAAACAAATGCAAAATTGGGTATCAACTTGTTCCTCAGGTTATATGGATACTCAACTCAGGTAGATCTAACTATGATTCCTTGCTTAGAATTATGATGGTATTTAGTGGTTATGGGCATAGGTAGGTCAAGGTTTCCCTAATGCTTACTTAAATATACACCTAGATCACAACCTAATCTGCTCAAGTCCAGTTTTAATTAACATTAACTACTAGCTCGGGTCCCGTCAGATACATACTCTACTCCCAATCATTCATGAAACATTTAACAACTGACAAGATTAGAATTGAATAATAAATTCACTATATCAACAACTATCGACTAAAAATCCAAATCTAAGATCAATTCTGATTACCTAGCCTACTAAACATCATTAACAAAATTATTCTCCTATGATAAAACAACATGCATTCCTGGTCCATCAATTTCTAACATACAACTTTAAAATAACCTTTCATTTAGACATTCGAAATATCTCCTAATACAAAATTTAAATTTACTTTTAATTATAATCGAGCATAACCCCAATCCCCTTGAATACAAGAGCAATATAATCCCCCTTTTATTTGATAATAAATTAAAATCTAACATTAACTATATAGTTGCATCAACTGAGCAATCCGTCCCTCTAATAGTCTAATCAATACTTTAGACAAAAATTCCGATCTATATAATTCATGAATCTCGCCATTATTAATTAATCTAAACAAGTAATGCTAGGTTCCCATTTAAAATTATTTACTATAACATTGGTAAATAATTCCAACACCAATTAAAATTAAAACCACGTTTGCTACCCTAAAAGATTTCAATGCCAATAGAAATTAAAACACGTTTAATACACTAAATACCAATTAAAATTTAAAATCTATTTAATACATTAAAAGTTTCCAATACCAATTAAAATTAACACACTAAAATTATATACCTAATATTACATGCTACAACATTAAATTAATAATGCGTAAGGGGAAATGTTATCCCAAGGGAATTAAAACCAATATATAAAACAAAACCTAATTAACTAGCTTAACTATCAACTAACTTCTAACTAACCTATAAACCTATACATCTAACTCCCCATTAACCTCTAACCCTAACCACCCACTAACAATAAGTCTATCCCTTTAATTAATCATAACAAAACAAAAGTAAGGGTTTCAAAATCAGCAAAGGGGAAAGGTAGGTGACAAGACATGCATGGCCCACCATACTACCCACTAAACCATACCTCCTTAACAAATTTTGCATGGAAAGAGAAACCAAAAGGTGGCGTGGGATTCCAGCAAGGGAAAGGGGATGTAAGATTTGTGGGGCCCACCAACCTAGGCTTCCTTTCCCCCAAGTAAATTTTGCATGAAAAGAGGAAAGGGAGTTGACTTGGGGTGCAAGGTAAGGACATGTCAGAATGTATAGGGAAGTGAGGACAGCAAGAAATGGTGGCACCACTTCCAAGTAGTTCAACCCCTTAGAAACTAATTTAATTGTTTGTTTTTTTTGGACTAAGCACAACAATATTTAAGCAAAAGGTGAGACATCAAAGTGGGACCCACGGGAGAGGGGAGAATAAGATGAGTTTAACTAAGTAATTAGGATTTAATTTACATGTTTAATTAACTGAGATGTGATTTCAAATTAATTAAAGGGAAACCCATTTGGGAAAGGAATATTCTCTGTGGTAAGAGAATATTCTCTGTGGTAAGAGAATATTTTATTTCCCATACAAATTCTAGGGAGCTTTTTATGCTCTAATTCTGGAAAATGTTATGGGCTTTGTTATAAGCTCTTACATTTTGATTTGCTTAGTTCATTTTTTTTTTTAAGAAGATCATAGTGCATATTAGGATTGATTTTATGAACAATATACAAAAGGGTCCAATAGTATTTACTAAATTTCATGTTGACATGCTAACTAATAAAATTTGTTGTTGATTTTCAAAGTTATTTCTCCTCCTCAAGAGCTGAGATTAAAATGCAGATTTCTATTGAAGGAAATTAAATCTAGGAGGTTTTCAAGATGCAAAATTTCTTAACATTGAAGGGAATGAAACTAAAATATTGTTTTTTTCTCTTTCAATTTGGTTATCCTTCTATTCATGGGTGGTTAACTTCTCTTCTTTTAGGAATTTAAATGCAATATTCAAGAGCTAAGGATTCTATCTTTTACAACATGATAATCTTATAATCTACATTACAACATCTTCAAAATGATGAATTTACACAATACTTGAATGGTACACATCATATTTTACTTTAATATATCATTACATAAGGAGGATATCTCTCCACATCTAGCTTGAGAAGCTTCAAGATTGAACATTACAATAATTAACAAAATAAATTTCAATACAAGAGTGACTATGCAACATTGAAGTTGTTTGCACACAACTACCCCCAAATAGAAATTTCTTTCAAGCTTTTTGCACCATCTTCATGACTTCAAAAACCTACAATTTTCAACAGGGGAAGCCATGGGAAGCTCACCTCCCAACCAAGGCCTCAAGGAGGCCACCCCCGAGTTTGGAGAACCAAGGCTAAACAAGTCTTCACATCCAAAATTATCACAACATTTTACATGCACAAAAACAACAATAAACTCCCATTCAAGGTTTCACAAAAGAGTTTTACAAACCCATTGAATAAGGGTGAAGGTGGGCTTTTCCAAGGAGGAGAATGCCAATACAATTTCCAAATCTCTCAACAAGAGTTTTTCCATGTCTCTCCAAGGCTATATTGACAATGCTTCCATTTACACATTGGCCATTTCTATGCCAAAATACAATATTTCTAACATGACTTCATGGAGCCCATACTCCATGAATTTATCCCTCTTCTCCAAGAGAAGAGACTCTCACTACAATAAAGAGCCCAACTAACCCCTTCACCCAAGGCCAATTCTTCCCTTCCCATAGGGTGAGTAATGCCTTTACTTCCATGAACAACACTCCCAATTCAAGGAAATAAAGGGTGATACAAAAAAAATCCAAATGCATTCCCTCCCCAACACATGATAACAAAATTTACATACTACATCACTACACAAGATTACATACATGAATCTCATACAAGATCTCATATTCATAAAATAATACATCAAATTTTCTTGCAATAAATCAAGCACTCCATGGCAAGAGAGAAATCAACCTTTCAATTGTGTTATGGCAAAATAAAATTTGAGAAGAGCCCAATTCCTTATCTTTTTCCTCCTTCAAAAACCCTAATTGTCTCTAAAATTAGAGAGTGGGTGAACACCCACTAAGTCTCCCAAAACCCTCTAAAAAGACCTGCAAAAGTGTACTCAAGAATTAGCAATGATGAGATGTATGACAACTAGATTTTTTATCTCCCCTCTTAATTGAGAGTTTAGCAAGGAGTGTGGGACAAGTAAGATGCAAGAGACCAACTCTATTTTCGCAACTTTTAAGAAGTAGGCATTTTGGGGAGTCCTCATGGTGACTGAGGTCTCTCCCATAGGTAAAACAAACCCTAACCCAAGGTAACCACTTAGGATTAACTAATTTTGGTCAAAAATACACTCTAGGGTCACTTTTAATCCCTCCAAAGTACCCCTAAGGTTCAAATCCGAGTTTCAACATGATAGGATCCCTACAAGGCATCTATATGCAAGTGATTAATATAATGTCATAAGGTTAAGTGATTCTTTCCCAAGCCCTAATTGACATGTCACTATCCACATGGACAACACAAGTGTCAAGTGACACCAAACAAAATACACATCACATTCACAAATGACATGTCTGAATAACAACATAAATTAAAATTATTAACACACATTCAGATTACATTCACAACAAGGGTCACATTGCAACGAGGTTTCAACCCTTTATTGGATTAAACCTTGGCTTACTCAATTCACATGTGTTTAGCCATGATTCTCTGAAAAATTCCACGGTTTCCATTCCTGCACACTAAACTTTGAGCATCAGTAATCCAAGATGACAAAATTACATGAAATATATATTTACACAATGCTTGAATGGTACACATCATGTTTTACTTTAGTAGATCAAATTACATAGGAGGATATCTCTCCACATCTAGCTTGATAAGCTTCAAGATTGAACATTACAGCAATAAACAAAATAAATTTCAATACAAGAGTGACTATACAACATTGAAGTTGCTTGCACACAACTACCCCCAAATAGGGATTTCTTTCAAGTTTTTTGCACCATCTTCATGACTTTAAAGACCTACAATTTTCAATAGGGGAAGCCATGGGAAGCTCACCTCCCAATTGAGGCCTCAAGGAGGCCACCCCCTAGCTTGGAGAACCAAGACTAAACAAGGCTTCACATCCAAAATTCTCACAATATTTTACATGCACAAAAACAACAATAAACTCCCATTCAAGGTTTCACAAATGAGTTTTACAAACCCATTGAAGAAGGGTGACAGTGGGATTTTCCAAGGAGGATAATGCCAATACAATTTCCAAATCTCTCAACAAAAGTTTTTCCATGCCTCTCCAAGGCTATATTGACAATGCTTCCATTTACACATTGGCCATTTCTATGCCAAATACAATATTTCCAACATGGCTTCATGGAGCCCATACTCCATGAATTTATCTCTCTTCTCCAAGAGAAGAGACTCTCACTACAATGAAGAGCCCAACTAACCCCTTCACCTAAGGCCACTTCTTCCCTTCCCAAAAGGTGAGTAATTCCTTCACTCCCACGAACAACACTCCCAATTCAAGGAAATAAAGGGTGATACAAAAAAATATCCAAATGCATTCCCTCCCCAACACATGACAACAAAATTCACATACTACATCACTACACAAGATTACATACATGAATCTCATACAAGATCTCATATTCATAAAAAATACATCAAATTTTCTTGCAACAAATCAAGCACTCCATGACAAGAGAGAAACAAACCTTTCAATTGTGTTATGGAAAAATAAAATTTGAGAAGAGCCCAATTCCTTATCTTTTTCCTCCTTCAAAAACCCTAATTGTCTCTAAAATTAGAGAGTGGGTGAACACCCACTAAGTCTCCCAAAACCCCCTAAAAAGACCTGCAAAAGTGTACTCAAGAATTAGCAATGATGAGATGTATGACAACTAGCCTTTTTGTCTCCCCTCTTAATTGAGAGTTTAGCAAGGAGTGTGGGACAAGTAAGATGCAAGATACCAACTCTATTTTCACCACTTTTAAGTAGGCATTTTGGGGAGTCCTCATGGTGACCTAGGTCTCTCCCATAGGTAAAAACTAATCCTAACCCAAGGTACCCACTTAGGGTTAACTAATTTGGGTTAAAAATACACTCTAGGGTCACTTTTAATCCCTCCAAAGTACCCCTAAGGTTCAAATCCAAGTTTCAAAATGATAGGATCCCTACAAGGAATCTATATGTAAGTGATTAATATAATGTCATAAGGTTAAGTGATTCTTTTCCAAGCCCTAATTGACATGTCACTATCTACATGGACAACATAAGTGTCAAGTGACACCAAACAAAATACACATCACATTCACAAATGACATGTCCAAATAACAACATAAATTAAAATTATTAACACACATTCAGATTACATTTACAACAAGGGTCACATTACAATGAGGTTTCAACTCTTTATTGGATTAAACCTTGGCTTACTCAATTCATATCTTTTTAGCCATGATTCTCCAAAAAATTTCATGGTTCCCATTCCTGCACACTAAACTTCGAGCATCAGTAGTCCAAGATGACAAAATTACATGCAATATATATTTTCAAATTATAAATAGCAACATTAATCCATAAGCAAAATTAAGTCTCTAATTGAAATTTTCATACATAAATGTTTAAAACATAAGAATTCCTTAATCATCATGACATAACATGCATAAAATAGTCAAGTCTAATCATAATTCAGTCTTCTCATCAATTCACTTATCTAAACATATATAATTAAAGTCAACCACCTGTTCTAGGTCTAATCCATGTCATAATGTAATCCACACAATATAATTATCATCATATCATAATATCACGAGTCCCTGTCGGGATAACAAAAAGTGTGTCAATGTATCAAAACGTAAAGTGTCAAAGTGTGATCAAACAGTAAAGCTATGATGGGTTGGGGTGAGGCCTCACAACCTTCCTAGGTTGTCAATGTGGAACTACCTGAGATGCTTGTGGGCCTTCGTCCTAAATTGGTATATTTTCTGGAACAAGGGGCCCTTCCCCATGATTGGCTTCCTTAAGAGAAGAGGATTCTCTTTTGGCCTATTTAAGATTTGTGACCTCAGGTCTTGCATACCCAGCTTCTGTCATTATCCCAATGGTTGTAGGATCCTATTCCATTATACCTAGGCATTCTATAATGGGACTGTTTGCTTGAGGTTGTTCTTGCAAATGTTCCTCCAAAGAGGTTTGAGAATCGTCAACCATGATAGGAGAGTCCCTGTTGTTGGAGTGTGTGGTGTTCAAATGAACACTTCTATGCATTGGGGTATTGGAAGAGGCTACAGGATACTTCTATGGAAGCTTCCGCTTTTTGGTAGGTATGGCTTCAGGAGGAATAGAGAAAATAGGAATATCCCAACTCATATATTCAGTCATTTTAGCCTTGCCTTTGTTCTTTTTATTTTTTCGCTGAGAGCTTGTGGGAATCTTGGCTTCTCTGCACCCTGAGGTAGGGTTTGGATGACCGGATGAAATATCTTCCTGATTAGCCTCTGAATGAGAAAGGTTTCTCCAGGGGTTCATTTTGTTCATCAATTTCTTCCTCCTTATTAGGGTTATTCCCCTGTTCTTGATTCTAGGCCCATGGCCCTTCTCCATGTAATTCAACATGAGGTTCCCTAATAAACCTATCCTAGATCATGGAAGAGATAGCCCTTAGTGACCTTTCCACCAACATTTTGATTAAACCATGGTGGGTTACCGTGTTCTGCCACCCCTTTCGCACTTCTTTAGCACTCAAATTCAAAAGAGCATATAGAAAATTTGAAACATTTACCAATCGATTATGCCTTAAATGGCTTAGCAATTTAAAGTGCATAGCCTACAAGAAAGAAAAGCAACCTTCATAGGTGATGTACCTGATGACATGAACTACAAGCTAAGGATATAGCCCTGGAAGAGACATTCGCTTTACTCCTTTCTTACTATATTCCATGGGAGCGTCTGTGAATTCTGCTCTAGCTATTCTTGCGTCATGACCATCAAAAATTCTTCTCCTGTAGAAGGAAGTCTTGAGACTTTTGCAATCTATGCTTCTGATGCTTCAATGTGTAACCCCTTAACATATGCAACTCCATTATTGTATGTACTTAAAAATTCTAGTGTTGTATCCTTGTCATACCCATTTAGCCTCACAAAATAGGTGAGCCATCCTACTCTGTTAAAGACTTGCATGCTATCCTAGTCTTGTAGAAAAACCAGGTGGTCTGATGGTTCATGCTATGTAGGGTAACCACCCATTTTACTTCTTGAAATTCCAACAATGCCTGAAAAACCAGAAATCTCCTTAATCCACTGTGCTTGTTTACACTGACAATTGCTCTGCTGTACGTAGAATTGCAATGAAAACTTTATGGTGTTTTTGGGGGAACAAGATGCAGCATAAAATTTTGGATTAATGGTAATGGTGTGAAGTTTAAGCTGAAATTTAGAGTTTAAAGAACAAGGCTAGTTTCGACAGTTTACACGTAGGAGTTGTCAAATCATAACATTTGATATGACGACACAGTACAACTTGGGTAGAAAAAGTGGTAATGCCAAGTAATGGAAAGGATTAGCATTTATGAAAAACAAAACCCTATTTACTTCCCCCTTCAAAAAAGGGAACAAGTGTCCTCACTTGTGTGGGAAAGTATGACAAGATCAGGGATGAATCACTCTAATTAATTACAAGGTGTCATAATCATAGTAAATGAAGTAAAAACATGTTGAGGCAATAAAGTAATGCGTACCTTGGTAAATGATCTGTTAAATGCCCAAATTTGGAAAGATTTGATGATGTACGCAGAGTAAAAAAATTCAAGCTAGTGCAATAATGAGGTGACGTGAAGGCAGTTGTGGTAGAAAATATAATGAAAGGAAATGGATGGGCATGACATTTTATTATGGAAAGAGATTTTCATGGGAAACAAAAAATTTATTATGATTGCATGCAAAAAATTTTAAAGAGACGACCGGAGCAAAGAATTACTCCAGTTGGCTGTAGGAAAGTCATCAGCTGGAGGAGGTTCTTTGGCTACAGGAGGTTCATTATTGGAAAAATGATCTTCAATAGGAGGAGGTTCATTGGATGTAGGAGGTATTGCGGCTGCAAAATGGTCTTTAACTAGAGGAGGTTCATTGGCTGTAGGAGGTGGTGCAGCTGCAAGAGAAATCTCAAACTGCTGCAAGAAATCAGCCTTCGTCCGTGGTTTATGGTATAGACAAAGCCTATGACCATTTACCAGAAGCTTGAAATGCACAGGGTCGATGGTGGATAACTGAATTCTACCATTAGAATAAACATGAATAATCTCATAAGGGCCAAGCCAATGTGTTGTAAGCTTACCTTGGTTTTCATGGAATCTTGAGTCGTACAAAAGAGCCTAGTCGGTAGGAGCAAACTATTTCAAAAGGATATGAGAATCATGCCACTTTTTCCACTATATCTAAACCAACTTAGTGTGCTATAGGGAGGCCTTTCTGATCTCATATAGCTGGTTAAGATGTAGGATCCTGTTGCGTTGTGCCTCAGTGAGATCAATGTTTAGTTGTAATGTCATTCATAAAGTCTTATGTTCAAACTCAACTGGCATCATAGCTGCTTTTCCATATACCAACTCAAAAGGGGTAAACCTTGTTGTGGTCTTCCATGTAGTGTGATAGGCCCATATAACTTCTTGTAGGTGTCTGCTCTAATCTTTTTTGTGCAACTAAATTGTCTTTGTGGGAATAGCTCTAATTTTCCTATTAGTGACTTCTGCCTGACCATTCGCCTGTGGATGATAGGGGCTTGATTTCTGATGGAGGATACTATACTTGTTCATTAGGGCAGTAATCAACATAGATGTAAATTGAGCTCCTTGATCCATGGCTAACTCGTGGGGCACACCATAGCATGTGAATATCTCCTCATACAAAAACTGTGCAACTCTATTGTCCCATGCATGCTTCATAGCTCTAACCTCTACCCACTTGGTTACATAATTAGTACATACAAGTATATATGAATTGTCATCAAATGAAAGAGTGATAGGACTGAAAAAATCAATTCCCCGCTTATCAAATGGATTCATGACGACTTGAGGAAAGAGTGGCATTTCATTAGATTTGGTAGGCCACCCCATCCGCTAGCATCAATCACACTTCTTGGTGTAATTGGATGAATCCTTGTAAAGGGATGGACAATAGTAACCAGTGTTTAGTATTTTCATGGCTGTCATTTTGGAAAAAAAATTCCCTCCATAGGGCTCATCATGACAAGCCCGATGGATGTCATATGTTTCGTCCTCACAAATACACCTTCGCAATATTTGGTCAGGCCCAATATAGAACAAAAAAATAGCAATCCAAGAGAAGTTGAAAGTTTTCTCTATTAGTAACCGCTTTTCCTTTGGGGAGAAGTGTGGAGGTACCTTTTATGAAACTAGGTAGTTAGCAATACCAGCATACTAGGGAGTTTGAGCGGCAATGGAGAATAGGTGGTCATCTGGAAAACTATCATTAATGGCCATGGGTTCATTAGTATTTTGAAGGCGTGAGAGAAAATCGGCCACCACATTGGACTTACCCAGCTTATCAATAATGGTAATGTCAAACTCCTGTAGCAGCAATAGCCATCTTGCTAACCTGCCTGTGATGACCGGTTTGTTAGCCAGATACTTGATAGCCATATGATCTATATGCACAAAAATTTTATAACTGGTGACATAATGGTGGAATTTGTTTAGAGCATGAATAACAACCAGTAGCTCCTTTTCGGTAACTCAACACCTTGAATATTTTTGCTGATGAAATAAATGGCATGTTCCAGTGTACCTTCCTTTTGTCCTAGAACTTCCCCAATGGAAAGATCAGAGGCATCTGTATGTATGTGGAATGGAAGGGTCCAATCAAGACCTCGCAAAATAGGTGTCTGTATCATAATAGACTTTAGCTGCAGGAAAGCTTCATCGCAGTCAAACGTCCAGATGAAATCAGAATCTTTAGTGAGGAGTGAATACATAGGGCTAGCCATTTTACTAAAGTCTTTTATGAATCTTTGATAATACCCTACGTAGCCAAGAAAGCTTCTGACATCTTTCTGTTTGGTTGGGGTAGGCAGATTCACAATGACTTCAATTTTGGCTGGGTCTACCTGAATACCTAGAGTAGAAATGTAGTGGCCAAGCACGACTCCTTCCTGAATCATCATAAAACACTTCTCATTGTTCAAAGATAGGTTGCGTTCCTTGCATCTGATGAGGAATTTTTCCAGATTTTCCAATGCTGCTTCATAATTTTCCCCATAAGTAGTAAAGTCATCCATGTAGATCTCCATACAGTCATGGGAAATATCAGTGAAAATGTTGATAACCGCCCACTGGAAAGTAGTTGGAGCATTGCAGAGACTGAAGGGAAGAATTGAATAAGAAAAAGTCCCCCATGGGCAAGTGAATTTGGTCTTCTCCTGATCCTCTGGGAGAATCTGGATCTGGTTGTAACCACTATACCCATCCAGGAAAGAAAAGTACTTCTTTCCTGCTAGAGAGTCCAGAACCTGGTCAATGAATGACAGAGGGAAATGGTCCTTTTTGGTGGCATTGTTAAGCTCTCGATAATCTACACACACTTTCCATTTGCCACCTTTCTTAGGAACTATAACTAGTGGAGAAACCCACTGGTTGTCAGATATAGGATATATGAACCCAACTTTGAGCAACTTTTGGAGTTCAATTTTATCTATCTCACGGAGGGCTGGGTTGACACACCTTTGGAATTGCATGACTGGGGGCTTATCTTCTTTGAGGAAAATCCTGCGAGTGCATAACTTTGGGTCCAAGCCTTTCATATCAGAGTAATCCCAGGAAAAAGTTGTAGCATGGGTCTTTAGCACTTTGGTCAATGATGCATGCTACTGAGAAGAAATTTGACTATTAATGTGTAAGCAATGTTCAGCTGAGACTTCTAGTTGCTTGGTGAGCTCCACCATAGATGCATCAGTTAATGAGGGTAATTAGATCTCATAGGGAAGAATTTGGTGAGAGATCTTATTGGATGCAGGGGAGACGCTTGGTAATCAAAGTATAATGGCTGCAGGGAGTATTTTTGGAAGGAATTATCCAAAGGGTCTAATTCTGATCCATACTGGTTATGCATGATGTTGGTGATTACTTTATCTTCCTCCTGAAGCTGTGGGAAGGGATCCCTTGTTAACATCATCAATTGGGAGACTGAATTAATTAGCTTCTTCTCCTATATTGGGCCATATGGGAAGGATAATTCCATCTGTTGTTGGGCAGGAGAATACAAGGCTAGAGTTTTCGTGTTTTGGCCATCAGAAATGGTCATATCCCCTGACTGACAACCGATGTAGGCATCAGCAATAGCTAGCCATCGTTGTCCTAGAATGATTGGATAGACACCTAGGGTATCTTTTGGCAAGAGGATCATAAAATCCATAGGGTAGGACCAAGATTCTAGATCAACCATAATGTCCTCCACCACTCCATCAGGTTTGACAATTGAACTGTCGGTGAGTTGTAGGACAGTAGGTGTGTTGTGGAGGTTCGTGATACCAAGGCATTGCATAACGTCCTTGGTCGTGACATTAATGGAAGCTCCAAGATCAACCAAGGAATTTTTGATAGTGGTACCATTAATAATGACTTCGACAACAGGGCTACCAGGGTCAGAGTATTTTAGGACGGTAAGCTTTCCTAACATGATGTCTGCCAATTTTGCCCAGGATGTGAATAGTCTGGGAGTCTTTCCTCTTACGGCCAGGATTTTTAATGCAAGCCTCCTTGATGATTTTCCATATGTGGGGACATCTTTTATTGCTTGGAATAGGGGAATTTGGATACTAACATTCTTTAGTTGGTCAAGAATATTGAAAGCTCCCTCATTAGTGATCTATGTAATGCTCAGCTTCAATCTTTGGGGGAAAGGAGGAATTGTAGTCTGGCTGGACTTAGATGGTGATGCAGGAGCTACTGGAGTGATTGGATTGTTAGGTTGATTGGGCTCCTCAAAAGGCATTTTAGTAATTACAGGAGGCTCAGGTGGAGGCAGAGTGGTACTAGACCATAGGTGAGTATCATTGATGTTGATTGCATACACAGGGTATTGTGTGGGATATTGCAACTGGTTTGTAGCATACACATTTTTTTGTGATGGAGGAGGTCGATTGTTAGGGTTTGACTATGGCTGGGTAGGCTTAGGAGGTGGATTAGTGGCTGCACGAGGTGGTAAGAGAGCTTGCTATTGTGGAGGGTGCATAGGTGGTGGCAAAATTCTTTTTTGTTGATTTGGCCATTGATGGCCACCTCTCTATTGTGGGTTTTGCTACCAATTACCCTGTGGTAGTTTCCACGCCCCTTAAGGTTGTTGCCATCCTCCTTGAGGTTGTTGCCAACCTCCTTGAGGTTTTAGCCACTGTAGATTGGGGTAATTATGCCACTAATTCTAGGAATTATTCCAGGGAGGATTTTGATAATTCATGGGGGTTGCCATTTATTATTATAAAAAGGACCACTAAATGAAAGAGGATCCTGAGGCATACATTGTCTCTATACCCATGGTCATCACTGAGAAACAAAGAATAGCTGCTCATCCTCTGGTTCAATTGGTTTGTAATCAGTTGGCATATGTGTGGTATCCATGTTAGCAACTTGTTTGCATCTGTAGTCCTTCTTCTTCTATCTACAATGTGGGCAGAATTCTACCAGCATGGCCTCAGCTTCCTCGTGTTTCTTTTTAGCTTGCAGGGTGTCTAGCTGGGTGGCCATGTTTTTTATGATATCCTGTTTGAAATCGGATAAGAGATTGGTTATCTCCATCCACAAAGCACCAACACCATTGGAATTTTCCAGGGTGGACCTATATCCCCTTCCTTTCTTGACAACAGCTCTGGAGTATTTGAGGCAGATTTTCCAGATATCATCCCATGATGCCTGGGTGATATCTCCTCCAAACATTAGTTTGAGTGCTTCTGTGCATCCTTCATGAATGCCTTGTAAAAATAACAAATTTTGAGATTCTTCATTGAGCTTGTGCTGAGTATTCTTCTACAGGCTGAACATAAACCTGGAGACATAATCCTCCAAGCTTTCATCTTCCCTCTGTCACATCTTAAAGATGTCATCCCCTCGCATGTCCTTTCCTCGACAGTACTCTTTGTATTTCAGAAAGAAAACCTCCTTCATTTTGTCCCAACTATGGACAACATCCTATCCTAGGCCCATAAACCATCGCAATGCAGACTCTTTAAGTATTGCAAGGAAAAGCTTAAGCTTGTGCGCGTCGTGATGACATGTAACTGATTGAATGTTTGATAATGTTAAGTTGAAGATTATGCAAGAAATTAAAATAGTTAATGGTTTGTATTTTCATTGATGTCAACTTGATATCATCTGTACATTCATGTACATAATGCCAAAGACTTTAGAAAATCAATGGAACAAAGATTATGCTTTCAGCAATGCATAAAAGTCAAGTATTCACTAAGTGACAGACAACACCGACGGAGTGCACACCATCGGTAAAGGAAAAGAAAAATTCATAGTGATGCCCGACAAGTAGAAGACAGTGTTTCCAGATGAAGAAAAATCCTATGATGCTCAACAAAAAGAGATCCTGAAGCTAACTAGAGTTACACTGACGAAACTAGCAGTTGTCACTAACGACTAACTGCAGAGTTGACCGATAGAACAAAGAGTTTAGAAAATGACAAAATATCTAGCTGGTAGAGCTTAAGGATAGAGTTAACTGGTTGTTTTATTTGTCCAAAATTAAGTAATTGATTTAAATAATATTTGTACAGTTGGTAAGAAGATAACTACGAGATAAATAAGGAGTTAAAGCCTTAAATCAGATTGGCTAGAT
>MU224718.1:164907-178274 GCA_018584345.1 Thuja plicata
ATCTAATAAGTATTGGATTCATAAGGACTAGTGAAAACAATAATCTTTATTTGAAAGAAGATACTAATGCTAACACTTTGATTGCTGAAATATTTGTTGATGACATCATATTTGGAGGTAATGATATGCTATGCAAATCATTTGCTAATGAAATGAGCAAAGAGTTTGAGATGTCTATGTTTGGAGAGATCAATTTCTTTCTTTGTCTATAGATCATTCAACAAAGTGAAGTTATTTTCATTACACAATCCAAATACATCAAAGAGGTCCTAAAAATATTCAAGATGGAAGATTCCAAAACTGTTGGAACACCGATGGTTGTTGGATACAAATTAACAAAGGAAGACAAGACAACAGAGGTAAATTAGACTTTGTATAGATCAATGATAGGAAATCTCATGTATGTTGTACACACTAGGCCAGATATTGCACATGCAGTAGGAATTGTTACTAGATTTTCTGCTAACTCTAGGGAATCATATATGACTACTGTGAAGAAAATGTTAAGATATCTAAAGAATACTGAGGAATTTGGCTTATTGTATAGAAGAGAAGGCAAATTTAAACTAAAAGTGTTTACCGACATTGATTGGGCTGGAAATCTTGATGACCAGAAGAGTACAACTGGAGGAAAATTCTTTATGGGTGACAGACTTGTCATGTGGACTAGCAAGAAGCAAGGATGCATCTCTTAGTCTACTACAAAAGCACTTTATGTTGTTGCTACTGCAAACTACTCAAATATTGCATGGATCAAATAGTTACTGGAAGGTATGCATATGAAGATCTCAGAACTAGTGATTATCTATTGTGGTAACACCAGTGCAATAAACATTTCCAAGAATCCAGTCATGCATGCAAAGACTAAACACATTGCCATCAAGTATCATTATTTAAGAGAACAAGTTCAAGAAAAAGAGGTGAAACTTCAATATGTACAATCAAAAGAACAATTGGCTGATATCTTCACCAAGCCACTGCCCAAGGATACATTTGAGTACTTGAGAAAGAGACTAGGGGTCAAACCCATGTCTACCAGTCAGTAAAGGAATGAAAGCTGCATCAGCCATATATTATCAGAATATCATTCATATTGATGCAAGAAAAAGATGAACTTCAAAGCTACATATATATATATAGAAAGGTATATATCACAACCGAGCACCAGAGCATATTGTTATATTGCTGATGGATAAGGGAAATTCAAGGAATATATTATGGATAGAAGAAAATAGTTGTTTGACATAAATGTCAGATATTTGTGAGATTTTTGTTTGGCATTGTTGTCAAAGAGAGAGTATGTATCCATATTATCATCATAAACTATTCATTATTAGATTACTCCAAACAGGGAGAGATCATATCCATAGGGAGAGAATTTGTATGAAGAAATCATATACAAAGGGAGAGTTGCTAACAAAAGATAGAGACATCAAAGAAGAAGAACAGTCAAAAGAGAGAAATTGACACAAAAATAGAACACAACACATCAGAAGAAGAAGCACAGAAAGCTACAAGAATCAAATCTAAGCTAATACAGAGCTTATCGGCGGTCAGACATTTTTTTTTGGTTATCAAAATGTGTTTGGTAATTTGATGAATCTCAACAATTGTATTTCATATTGTATTAGAAATAGTATAGTGTGATAATATAGTATGTTGCCATCAATGCCAAAGGGAGAGATTGATGACATGTAACTGATTGAATGTTTGATAATGTTAAGTTGAAGATGATGCAAGACTTTAAAATAGTTAATGGTTTGTATTGTCATTGATGTTAACTTGATATCATCTATACGGTCATTTACATAATGCCAAAGACTTCAGAAAATCAATGGAACAAAGATTATGCTTTTAGCAATGCATAAAAGTCAAGTATTCACTAAGTGACAGACAACACCAACGGAGTGCACACCATTGGTAAAGGCAAAGAAAAAGTCACAGTGATGCCCAACGAGCAGAAGACAGTGTTGCCCGATGAAGAAAAATCCTATGATGCCTGATGGATGGAGATCCTGAAGCTAACTGGAGTGGCACCAACAGAACTGAGAGTTGTCACCGACGACTAACTGTAGAGTTGATCGACAGAACAGAGAGTTCAAAAAATGACAAAATATCTAGCTGACAGAGCTTAAGGATAGACTTAACTAGTTGTTTTATCTATTTTATTCACCCAAAGTTAAGTAATTGATTATAAAAATATTTATATAGTTGGCAAGAAGATAATTACGAGATAAATCAAGAGTTAAAGCCGTAAATCAAATTGGCTAGATTGTTTTTCATGCCAAGAATCAAGAATCAAGAATCAAGAATTAAGTAACACCATGTCTATATAAGAGACAAGCATAATTCATTTCCAAAATCACAAACAATCAAATACATGAAAGGGGAGTGAATAGAAAGAGGATGCTAAAGAGAAATCGGTGAAGGATAACTTCATACAGTCCTAATCAATCAAGCTGAAGGAGAGCTAAATAATTTTGTAGAAACTGACAAACAATGAAGCACAACATCATAGAGAAGAAAGTATGGAGCATAAAGAACTGAAGTGATACATTGATCAGAGAGGTATTGTACTTAAATAGATCTAAAAATTTGCAATTCAAGTTGCATTAGAAATAGGTCATAATGTTTCAGTTTAACCATTGAAGCATCAAGTCTCTTAACAGAGCAAGACTTAACCATCTTCTGTAATTGAGGTATATCCTAATAGATTGCCAAAAAGGTTGATTCATGAAAGTAGCATTGAATTTTCATAAAGCCTATTGACAGCCTAAGAAGAAGGTTGATTCAAGGATGGTAGCAAGATTTTCCTAAAGCCTATTGATAGTCTAAGAAGGAGGCTGATTCAAGGATAGTAGAAAAATAGATGCCAAATGCTAAGTGACAACCTATGTATAAAATCCTCCAACAAGGTCACACTTAACAGTGTGTTTGTAACCTTTAACAGGGTTGGCTCATAACAAGGCTCACTTCAGAAGAGTAAAAATTTGGGGTACTGGTCCCAGTGGTTTTTCCTTTAATAGGTTTTTCACATTAAAATCCATGTGTTATGTGTGTATGGTTTATTACTTTATTGTTTTACATTTCACATATGCATTTCCGGATTGATTGGTTTACTCTACATATTTACTGAGTATCGACAGACAGTTAGTTATTATAAGTATTTCATGGCATGCATCTTGTAGGGACTTAATAATCTGAGGTGTATTGATTGGTGGATTAAAGTTTAAAGGATAAATTTTTGTGGCCACTGATTCACCNCCCCCCCCCCCCTCTCAGTTTTTACTAATAGGAAAATGTAAACAAACCTAAGGTCAATTTAGTAAACAAAGCTAATTAATTACATCATTACATTACTAATTACTAATTACATAACATTACTAATTACATCATTACAAACATACTATCATAGGCACTTGGCCTTTACATAACAAAATAATATACAGTGATCAAAACACTAGTCGGCTTTCATGCTCTGTCTTATGGAAAGCTGGTGCACTGATATGTCTATAACTTCTTTGTACTATCATGACATACCATGCATGTTTGGACTTAGCATGTACACATGTCATAGAACATATATCTGAACATGCATACTCTAATTCAATCTCTCACACGTGCACTGATGTGCTGATCGTTGTATAATTATGTCTGTCCTATTTTCCATACTTAGTCATTTTATCTTCTAAGTTATCTTTGAAAAAAACTTAGTATGAATTTTTTTCCATGATGACAACACAAAATAAGTCATGCATCCTCAGGAACTCAACTTTCCAAGAATCTCCCCCTTTGTCATTTATGGCAACAAAGGAATGTGGCCAAGTTTCTTAAATGACTTAATCACAAAAAACTATCTATCATAGCATTTTATAATATATACATATACTGCTCCCCATATATACAGATTCTCTATTACTCCCCCTTTGGCATTAATGAAAAATGTGTACAAAACTTGTAAGTCATCTGGATACTTACTCCATGTAAACATATGGGTACATAATCTGAAGAGATTGGATCTCTTTCTGCCAGAATACCTTCATTGCATCAACAGTCTGAAGATGCGTGCATAAGGCATATGTCAACTTTTCCATCTTCATAAAATCCATGCAAGGACCTTGATCATATGTCACAATGGTGGCATCAATTTGTTTGATATTCTCATTCAAAACTGCTACAGAGGGTGCAAGTGCATTTCTCAACTGAGTTTGTCTGACTCTTCTCTTACTAATCTCCAACTTAGCCTTTTCAATTTTGTCCAACTAACGTTGATAGACATTGTTACATATGTTCATTTCCTGGGTAGATGTCTCAACTAATTTTCTGATAGTGTCCACCATGATCTCATCCTCTTCTATCTTTTTGATATGTTCAGAGGTGAACTTCACTTTGTCCATGCAGTTTGCTATGACTTTCTTACCTTTAGCCGCCAATTCTTTCAATATAGATTGCCCAATCTTTAGATATTTTAGGTCTAAGGTAAAGTTCCTTACCAATTCATTCAATCTCTCCTTATACTCATCTTCTACAATTCTAGTAGCGTAGTCTACTAGATATGTAAAGTGTACTTTGAAGCTTGTTAGAATGTTGTCGACATCTTCAACTGATTGAATCTTGGCTACTTTCTTGTCTACAGGTACTAAATCATTCATAATGTTAACTGACTCCAAGAAAAGAGGGTTCCTCAGAACTTGTTTTTCTTTTGCCTTTTCCATAGCTAGCACGCTGATCTTTATTAAGTCTTCTTCTCCCCATGCATCTAGACTTGTCTAATCAGGAGTTAACCTTGACAACAATGAAGTAAATGGTAAAGTGGATGGAGTGAATATAGTATTTTGACTGGTATCCATGCATTCACTCTTTACTGGTGTCTCATCATCTTGAGTTTCTTTCTCTTTATTCAAGTTTATTGGATCATTGGAGGGAACTTCATCTTGTTGTATATATGTATCATCAGTGCACATATCTTCAGTGCTTACAAATGCTTTCTCAACTTTTTCCATGTCATTGTCAGATGTTTTCATCGATATATTGATGTTATCAACCATTATAGTATCTTCTAAGTCTTTTGATGTATCAGTAGTTATTGACACTAAGGGCACTGAAACCTGTGGACCTATCATAGGTGCATTTTGAATCACTAGTTTTGTAACCTATTTGGGAGGATTTAGAGTTACCTTTGTTGTAGGTGTCATTGATTGATACATGTGTCTATCCATAAACACTTGTGCAAATGCCTTTTCAGTTTCTTTTCCTATCTGCTCATACTCTTTGTTCATAATCTGAAGAGTCCTTGTCTTGGTTCTGAGATGAGGCTTTACCAAATCTAATAAAATTGCCTTCTCATCATTTGAGCATGCATGGAGAAGATTATCCAATGTATCTTCTCTTATCCTCATATCTTCCTCAATTGCATATCTCTTCATTATTTCTAGTATGTTCCATAACTTATCAGGTATCACTATTTTGAGTTCAAGAACTGATTTCTTAAACTTGATCATGTGAGAGATGATCATAGAATGTATCTCAGTTTTATCAATCTCTTGATACTTGTCATAAACTTTGGAAATTGTGTCTAGTCTTCCTTCATTTACAATCCTGTTCTTCAAGACATTTAAACTAGGTCTGAATCCTACCTCAGGAGGAGCTTGAGTGTTCTTTGCTGTGCTCTGTGTGTTCCCTGAGAATGAGTGATTTGTGGGCATTTGTTTTCTTCCTCTAGACTTCTTGCTTGGTATAGAAGGTGGAGATGAGTCTAGGTCAATGGTGGTAGAGGGCGCAGAGGTTCTCTCTACTTTCTTTTTCTTCTGGATGCCATCAGTCTTCTTAATTTCTTTGGCTATCTTGAATTCTCTAGCTTTGTCAAGATCTTCTTGAGTTACTCCATGTACTCTTAGAATGCTAGATGTAATCTTAGATGCCTTTGTTTTGTTATCAGCACTGCATAATACATAATCAACTTTATTAGTCTTCTCTCTGTAAGTGCCCCACCTGGGCTCATTGGGATCTTTGGGTGTAGACAAAAGGACCTATGCATATCCTTCCAATACATGTTCCTCCACTTCATACCCAAGTGGATGAATCCATTTAGTTCTAGGCTCAACTGCCTCCATGCAAGTGCAGTCGGTCTCTACCATGAAGCATATGGTTTCCTTATACTTTTCAACAATTTTCTCAAGTATTCTGAACCTCTTCTGCATCTTGATCCTGACAATTTTGATGTCCATGTCCATAGCATCCTTTGCACTACTCTCTAATGTGGCTTTTAGTGAAATTTGAGACATAGTGGGTTTGCTTCTGTCTAAGTAAAGATTTGCAACCTTACCAACAATATGGAAGTATAGATAGATGATCAAAGACCCAAACCTGAATGTCTTGTTCTTGTCATGCTTGATAACTCGAATGTTGTAAATCAATTGAGTGCACAATATCTCACATAGATTGTACTAATTGTTATCCTTCACCATCCTGATAGCTTTCAGAACAGTTGTTGTTGACACACTATTTAATATGCTTTCATGCTGGAGCTTGTAACCAAGTATCATAGTTAGAAGCTTTATGTCATCTTCCTTGATAGGATCAACTGTCATAACACGCTTGTCACTTCTTGATAAACAAACTTCTTCAACTTGCTTCTTGACATCCCTACTAGTAGGAAGAACTGGTCCAGACTTAGGAAGTCTAGTTAATTCATGAATAAGGTCTGCAGTAATACGAATGGGAACTTCACCAATCCAGTAGAGGTCATCATGAATCCTGCTCAACAAGATTTTAACCCATTCTGGTTCATAAAACTCATGCGCATTGGAGTATTCAAATATAGGGTTATCTGACCGATGCATGAATTCATCCTTGAACGAGTAGTCTAGTTTCATCATGGATCCCATGAGAGTAGCAATGTTGTTGTCTCCTACTGATTCCTTCTTACAAAACATTTATGTGCGGATATCTTCCATGTGCACGACACCTAATGGAGTTTTGGAGAAAACTCCTTCCACATCATCCAGTATAAATTTGAATGGATGCCTCTTAAATACATATCTCTTCCTCTCAACAATGTCAAATACAACTGGAATCACCATACTTACTTGATGATTGATTAAATAGGGTTTCACAAAAATTCTAAACGGCGCGACTGCTAGGGTTCCATTTCAACTTCTTAACTATGCTTCTTAACCACCAAATTTGTTATGCTTCTGTGCTTTGATGCTCATTTCTCCTGTGCTCTCCAAATTTTGTAATCTTGAATGCAAATGTGAAGACGATCGAACACTTACATCTTTTTATAAAAGTTACTGCATTTAATGTTTGCAACCGTACGTGGTTTTCACAGAGACTATCAAACTTCATTCTGAATGCATTGTAGATAGTGCATGTATGCATACTACTATATCATGTGATCATAAGCATAAATCCATAGGCACATACTCAGAGGTGAGTATACCAGTCGCGCAGGGGTTTCAAGCTAGAATAGCTCCCCCTAAGACCAAGAAGGTCTATTCAACCAAAAGTAGAGGATGCGTCCATTGTGGATGCATCAACCACTTATTTCTTTGCATTGTCCTTCTTTACTTCAACCCAAATTTTTCTTGAATCTTCTTTTTCTTGAACAAACTTGACTTCTCCTTCTTCTTCAAATAGTGATTTCTTAGGATCCTCTTATTTTTGAGTTCTGGATCTATAGAGCCTTGAGATGTGTCCAGTCTTTCCACATGTGTGACAAATGATAGGAGGTCTGATGTTCTTATTCATCATGTTGCACTGCTTTGTTGTGTGTCCATTGTAGTTACATATCTAACATGTAATGTTCTGTAAATTCCTTTGAGGCTGATTTCTCTAATTGTGCTGTGACTGATTTCTTTGATTTGTTCTGCAATGTATAGCCCGTGTGACCAAACTTATTACAGGAGTAACATTAACCATTGAAAGGTATTACTTCTTTGCAATCTCTTGCCAAATGACCATGTTTATCACACACATAACAAGTTCTTTTAACTTTCTTGATTTCTCCTTTAGGTGGATCTATTTTAATCTCTACAACATTTTTAACTTCTGAAGATGCTTCATATGCTTTCTTACTTTCTTTTATTTCAACTTGTGCTACACTGAATCCAAGACTAGTAGTGTCACCTTTTAGCTTTTGTGCATTGAGCTGAGTTTTAAGTGAATCAGAGCTTGTGTGGAGTTTATCAATCTTATCATTTTCTTCTATTAATTCAGATTCCATCATTTTCTTTATGTTCTCCAATTCCAAGATTTTCATGTTTGCTTTCAAAAGTTCATCTTCTAATTGTTTGCTTTCTTTGATCTTTTCTTCAATAGAAATTTGATTATCTGTTGGATGTTCATCCATATTTTCAATTTTATCTTTCAGAGACATGTTCTCTTCATTTATCTTTTTGACCATTTTCCCTAAATCACTTGTAGAACAATCTTTCAAATCTTTTCTCAATTTCTTGATAAGCATTTGTGAGCCATCAACTTTCAGTCTAAGTTCTTCATTTTATTTTTCAGATCTGTCAAGATCTTCAAGAGCTGCTTCAAGATTCTTTTTCAAATGTTTTTCTTCTGCTGAGTCCATGATCTCCTCAAGTGGTTAAAATTTATTTTAGAAGACTAGAGCTCTGATACCAATTTTTAGAAACACTGAGAGGGGGGGTGTGAATCAGTGTTTGTCTATTTATTATATTTCAGCAACTTAAACATAAGTCAAACATACATCCAATGAAGCTCAATACAAGAAAACATTACACATGATATGATTACAGGGAAACCTTGATCAAAGGAAAACCCCGGTGGGAATTAGTACCCACAAATATTGTACTAGTATAATGAACCTGTTACAGTTCCTTTGCCCTGTTAGGAGTAGTCTTTACAATCCAAGTATAATGACCTTGTTAGGAGTCTAGGCCCTATTCAGAGTCTGTACAAAACCCTATTAAAGGTATATGGCTCACTACCAGAGCTCACTGCTCAATAGGATGAAGGCTACAACCTTCTGATAGTTGATATACACTATATCAAAAGTGAATTGCTGTGATGACACTACTGTTTGGTCAGTTCTGTGTATGCGCCAATGTTTTTACTCTCTTAAAGAGCTTTATCTCATGCTAAATTCATTATAATTTGCTTCTATATCTCTCTCATACATATTATTTGACACTTGTAACATAACTTTACATTACATACTTATATTTTCATACCCAAATAGATGTGACCCAAAACAAGACTATAGTCGGCCCTAAAAAATAATACACAACGCTTCCGAGCAAGTCGGCTTAAGCGTGTTTATAACATTACTAATTATATCATTACAAACATACTATTATAGGTGTTTGGCCTTTACATAAAAAAATAATATATGTTGATCAAAACACTAGTTGGCTTTCATGCTCTGTCTTATGGACTGCTGGAGCACTGATCTATTTGTAACTTCTCCATACTATCATGTTGTAACATGCGTTTTTGGACTTAGAATGTACACATGTCATAGAACATATATCTAAACATGCATACTCTGATTCAATCTCTCGCATGTGCACTGATGTGTTGATCGTTGTATAATTCTGTCTGTCCTATTTTCCATACTTAGTCATTTTATCGTCTAAGTTATCTTTGACAGAAACTTAGTATGACTTTGTTGCCATGATGACAACACAAAATAAGTCATGCATCCTTAGGAAGTCAACTTGCCAACAAAACATACATTGCTCATAGGTGGAAAATGTGTATTTGAATAGATCTATGTATATGTTGAGGGAATCTAATCCAAACTTACACAAATAATTTCCTATCCCAATAGGGAATTAGATCCCTATTTTCTTTCTTGTAGCACTCTCTTGTTTACCTCTGATACTTGTCTGCAAATCTCAGTCAAAATGGATTTTTCTTTAGTATAATTTTGCAAATTCAAAGTAAAACCATCATAACCCCTTTCTTCAATGTTGGTGAACCTTTTAAAATGTTGAAGTGGTTACAATAATTATTCACTAGTTGATCTTCTTCTGAAGTGATGACATGTAACTGATTAAATGTTTGATAATGTTAAGTTGAAGATAATGCAAGGCATTAAATTAGTTAATGGTTTGTATTGTCATTGATGTCAACTTGATATCATCTATATGGTCATGTATATAATGCCAAAGATTTTAGAGAATCAATGCAACAAAGGTTATGCTTTCAGCAATGCATAAATGTCAAGTATTCACCAAGTGACAGACAACACCGACAGAGTGCACACCCTCGGTTAAAGCAAAAGAGAAAATTCACAGTGATACCTGACGAGCATAAGATAGTGTTGCCTGATGAAGCAAAACCACAGGATGCCCAACGTGCTAAAAACAAAGTTGCCCGACGAGTAAAATCCAATAATTCCTGATGGACGAAGATCCCAAAGATAACTGGAGTCACACCGATGGAACTAGCAGTTGTAACCGACAACTAACTGAAGAGTTGACCGACAGAATAGAGAGTTCATAAAATGACAAAATATCTAGCTGGAAAGAGATAAAGATAGAGTTAACTGGTTTTTTTCTTTGTTTTATTCGACTAGAGTTATGTAATTGATTAAAATCTAATTTATACAGCTGGCATGAAGATAACTATGAGACAAATTAGGAGTTATGCTTTATATCAAATTGGCTGGATTGTTTTTCATGCCAAGAATCAAGAATCAAGAAATGGTGAATATCATGTCTATATAAGAGACAAGCTTAATTCATTTCTGTATGCATGGGGAAGGGGAGTGAATAGAAAGAGGATGCTGAAGAGAAATTGATGAAGAAGAACTTCATATAGTCTTGATCAATCAAGCTAAAGGAGAGCTAAAGAATTCTGCAGACACTGATGAATAGTGAGAACAACATCATAGAGCAGAAAAGTGTGGAGCACAAAGAATTGAATTGATACATTGATCAAAGAGGTAATGTACTTAAATAGATCTGAAAATCTGCAATTCAAAGTTGCATTAGAAACAGGTCATAGTGTTTCAGTTTAACCATTGAAGCATCAAGTCTCTTAACCGAGTAGGACTTAACATTCTTCTATATATTGAGGTACATCCCAAGGAGTGCCAAAAAGGTTGATTCACGAAAGTAGCATTGGACTTTCTTGATACCTATTGATAGTCTAAGAAGGAGGTTGATTCAAGTATGGTAGCAATAGATGCTTGATACTAAGTGACAACCTCTATTTATAAAACCCTCTAACAAGGTCACACCTAACAGTGTGTTTGTAACCTTTAACAGGGTTGGCTCCTGACATGGCTCACTTCAGAAGAGTGAAAATTTGGGGTACCGGTCCTAGTGGTTTTTTCCCTTAACAGGGTTTCCACATTAAAATCCATGTGTTATGTGTGTATCATTTATTACCATACTATTTTACATTTCACATATGCATTTATGGATGGATTGGTATACTCTGCTTATTTACTAAGTTTTGGTAAATAGTTTTATTGCTTATCGGTAGTCAAGGAGAATAAGGACAGACAGTTAATCATTATAAGTATTTCATGGTATGCATCTTGTAGGGACTTAATAAAATGAGGTTCATTTGATTGGTGGTAAATAGTAGAAGGATAAATTTTGAGGCCACTGATTCACCCCTCCCCCCTGAGTTATTACTAACAATTAGTATCAGATCTTGGAAGGAAGTTTTCAAGACCTAAGTCAGGATCACAAGATGAATAGACGAGATGTGCCCAAGTTGAACAAAGACAACTTTTCTTCAAGGAAAAGTAGGATAAGACTCCACTTATTAGGTACTGGTAATGATGTTACTTAATTCCTAGATACTGAATATGTGTTTCCTACAGGAGTACTGACAGTAGATCAATTGAGAGAGAAGCATGAGCATAACTACATGGTTATAGAGATTTCTTCCTCACTCTCTGATGCTGAATTTGAAGATGTCAAGGATTGAAAAACTACAAAGAAGATGTGGGACAAACTAAAGCTTGTACATGGAGGTGATACAAATGTTCTAAGAGCCAAGGAAGAAAGCCTTAGAGGAAAGTTTGATGATCTTAGAATGAAAGAAGGAGAAAATATTATATAGTACAACACAAGGATAAAAGAAGTAGTCAATGCTATATGAGGTGTTGGAGGTACACTTGAAGAGGAGACAATGGTAAGTTAAATCTTAAGAACCTTATTGAGGTACGCTTCAAGAAACGAGATCAGTAGCAAACAATACAGTTACTCTTGATATTTTAATTAGTAGAATGATTTCATTTGAGATGAATAACTTTGACAATAGTGTCTTACCAAACTTAGAGTTTGCATTTAAGTCTTCTATGAAAATAAGCAAATCAAGTCATAGACACTCATCTAAAAGAGACAGTGAAAGTGAAAGTGAAGAAGAAGATCTAGATGAAATAGAAGCACTTATGGCTAGAAAAATGCAGAGAGGCAAAGGTAAATACAAAGGTAAATACAAAGGCAAGTTACCACTTGTATGCTTCAATTGTAAATAGATTGGACACTTTGCTGCAAGATGTCCTAATAGAAGAAAAGATGACAAAAGTAATGACAAATATTTTGAGAAGAAATTTGACAGAGGTGATAAAAAAGATTACAGAGGTTACCGACAATCAAAAAGAAGAGATACCTGAGACTACAAGGATAAAGGCAAGAAGGCTAGCTACCTAGCTGCTTGCAAAGATGAAGATACTAACATCGAACCTGATGAAGACATTGAGATGGTATTTGTAGCTATGAAGGGTGATTCAGATGAAGATGAAAGGTATGTAGAAACTGTAATCATATCTAAGGTTAGCAAGAATGACATCTATATTATAGATAGTGGCTACACTCACCACATGACTGGTGACAAAGAAAAGTTTAACATTTTTGAGTATTCTAATGGTGGTACAGTAAAAATGGGTAATGATACACCTTGTCTAGTTGAAGGTAAAGGAACAATAATGCTAAATAACATGATTAAATGTGAAAATGCTTATTAGGTAAAAGGATTGAATTATAATCTGTTGAGTATTTCTCAGCTAAATAATTTAGGTCACAGAGTAGCATTTGAGAACAAGAAGGCAAAAATCTTCAATGAATCAGGAAAACTGATTAGTACTAGTGAACAAACTAAAGGTAACTTATTCTATCTGAATGATACTAACACCACTTGCTTAATGACTAGAAACAAAGACATGTGGTTGTGGCACAAAATATTGTGTCGTGTGAATTTTGACAACATGATGAAAATAAGAAAAAGGACAACATGATGGATAAAAAAAGCCAGACAACATCATGTGCAAAAATTGTCAAAAAGGTAAAATGACAAAGTCAAGTTTCAAAAGTAAAACCCATACATCTGATGATATTCTAGAATTAGTCCATACTAATTTATGTGGACCTATG
>MU224718.1:178324-191039 GCA_018584345.1 Thuja plicata
ACAGTTATGTTTCTAAAAGATAAATCTAAAGCATTCAAGATGTTTAAATGGTATAAGGCTATGGTAGAAAAAAAAAGTGGTAAGGATTTGAAATGTTTGAGATCAGATAGAGGAGGAGAATTTATATTAGATGAATTATATAATTTTTGTAATGATCATGGTATAAAAAGATAGGTTTCTGCATCAAGAACACAATAGCAAAATGGGATTGCTAAGAGAAGGAACAGATCAATAGTTGATTGTGCAAGAACACTGATGATAGAGAAAGGCATCACCTAAATCTTCTAGAGGGAAGCTATCAGCACTGTTGTCTATACACTTAATAGAGTACAATTAAAGGACACAAAGAAGACACCTTATGAGCTATGGTATGGTAAAACACCCAATGTAAGTTATTTCAAAATATTTGGTAGTCAATGTTATGTCTTAAAGGATGATAGAAATGGAAAGCTTGATGCCAAAAGTGATGAAGGTGTTTTTCTAGGGTATTCTACCACAAGAAAAGCTTTTAAATGTCTCATCAAGGCCTCTAACAAAATAGTTGAAAGTGAAAATGTAAAGATTGATGAATTTGTAGAAAAGAATGACCTGGAAAGCACAAAAGAACCAGAGGACTACAACAAGTTTTTATATTGTGAAGAACCCAACACTCTGCCCGAGCAACAGTGCTTAATTCCAGAATAACAGAATGTTGCAACCGACGGTCAGACTGCTGTTACCGATGGTCAGGATAATGATCAAGATAATGTGCAAGGTAATGAAGGAAAAAATGAAGATCAAAATGATGATCAAGCCGATACACAAAGAGTTGTACCTGTACTTGCAAGATATGTAAGAAGGAACCATCCAGAGATCTAGATCATAGGAGATAAGAAATCTTGTACAAGAAAAAGAATTAAGTCTTTAACCTCAAATTGTTTAATTTGTGAGTTTGAGCCAAAATATGTCAATGTTGCACTAGATAATGAAGAATGGATAAGTGCTATAAATGATGAGATTGAGCAGATTGAGAAGAAAAAAACATGGCCACTTGTGCCAAGACTAGATGACAAGAATGTCATTGGTACTAAATGGATATTCAGGAATAAGCTGAACAAGAATGGAGAAGTCACAAGGAACAAAGCAAGACTAGTATTCAAGGGGTAGGCACAAGAGGAATGTATAGACTATGGAGAAACCTTTGCACCCATTGCTAGGCTAGAAGGAGTAAGAATACTACTTTCTTATGCTTCATATAAAGGATTCAAAGTATATCAAATGGATGTCAAGTCAGTATTCCTAAATGGAATACTTGAAGAAGAGGTCTACATTGGACAACTAGAAGGGCTTGTCGATCTAGACAAGAGAAACATGGTATGTAGACTTCACAAAGCCTTGTATGGATTTTAACAAGCTCCCAGAGCTTAGTATGAATGAATTCATTCCTATCTAATAAGTATTGGATTTATAAGGATTAGTGAAAATAATAATCTTTATTTGAAAGAAGATACTGATGCTAACACTTTGATTGCTAAAATATTTATTGATGACATCATATTTGGAGGCAATGATATGCTATGCAAATCATTTGATGATGAGATGAGAAAATAGTTTGAGATGTCTATGTTCAGAGAGATCAAGTTCTTTCTTGATCTACAGATCATTCAACAAAGTGAAGGTATTTTCATTACACAGTCCAAATACATCAAAGAGGTCCTAAAAATATTCAAGATGGAAGATTCCAAACCAGTTGGAACACCGATGTCTACTGGATGTAAGTTGAGAAAGGAAGACAAGACAACAGAGGTAAATCAGACCTTGTATAGATCAATGATTGGAAAACTCATGTATGTTGTACACACTAGACCAGATATTGCACATGTAGTAGGAATTGTTGCTAGATTTTCTGCTAACCCCAGGGAATCACATATGACTGCTGTGAAAATAATTTTAAGATATTTGAAGAATACTGAGGAATTTGGCTTATGGTATAGAAGAGAAGGAAAATTTGAACTTAAGGTATTTATCGACGCTGATTGGGATGGAAATCTTGATGACCAAAAGAGCACAACTGGAGGAGCATTCTTTATGGGTGACAGACTTGTCACATGGACTAGCAAGAAGTAGGGATGCATCTCTCAGTCTACTATAGAAGAAGAATATGTTGTTGTTGCTGCAAATTGCTCAAATATTTCATGGATCAAACAGTTGCTGGAAGGTATGCATATGAAGATCTTAGAACCAATGATTATCTATTGTGATAACACCAGTGCAATAAACATTTCCAAGAATCTAGTCATGCATTCTAAGACTAAACACATTGCAATCAAGTATCATCATTTAAGAGAACAAGTTCAAGAAAAAGAGGTGATACTTGAGTATGTGCAATCAAAAGAACAATTAGCTGATATCTTCACCAAGCCAATACCCAAGGATACATTTGAGTACTTGAGAAAGAGACTAGGGGTCAAACCCTTGTCTACCAATCAGTAAAAGACTAAAGGCTGCATCAACCTAGATATTATCAGAATATCATTCATGTTGATGCAAGCAAAAAGATGAACTTCAAAGATACATCTATATACAGAGAGGTATATATCAAAACTGAGCACTAGAGCATATTAATGTATTACTGATGGATAAGGGAAATTCAAGGAATATATTATGGATGGAGAGAAATGATTGTTTGACATAAATATCAAATATCTATGAGATATTTGTTTGGCATTGTTATAAAAGGAGAGAGATTATCCATCAACAGATTACTCCAACAGGGAGAGATTATATCCTTAGGGAGAGAAAATTGTATGAAAGTTTATACAAAGTGAGAGTTGTTGTAAAGAGAAAAAGATAGCATAAAAGAGAGAACAGGCAAAGGAGAGAAATTGAAACAAGAAGAAGAAATAACACATCAAAAAGTAAAAAGTTGCAAGAATCAAATCTAAGCTAAAACAGAGCTTACTAGTGATCAGAGATTTATCAGTTGACATAACAAAATGATTGGTAGTTTGATGAATCTCAACTATTGTATTCCATATTGTATTAGAAATAGTATAGTGTGATAATATATTATGTTTCCATCAATGCCAAAGGGAGAGATTGATGACATGTAACTGATTAAATGTTTGATAATATTAAGTTGAAGATAATGCAAGACATTAAATCAATTAATGGTTTGTATTGTCATTGATGTCAACTTGATATCATCTGTACGATCATGTATATAATGCCAAAGATTTCAGAGAATCAATGGAACAAAGTTTATGCTTTCATCAATGCATAAATGTCAAGTATTCACCAAGTGACAAACAACACCGACGGAGTGCACACCATCGGTAAAAGCAAAAGAGAAAACTCACAATGATACCCGATGAGTAGAAGACAGTGTTTCCCAATGAAGAAAAACCACAGGATGCCCGACAAGCTGAAAACAAAGTTGCTCGATGAGTAAAATCCAATGATGCCCGATAGATGGAGATCCCAAAGCTAACTGGAGTCACATCGATGGAACTGGCAGTTGTAACCAACAACTAGCTGAAGAGTTGACCGACAGAATAGAGAGTTTAGAAAATGACAAAATATCTAGCTGGAAAGAGCTAAAGCTAGACTTAACTAGTTGTTTTCTTTGTTTTATTTGACCAGAGTTAAGTAATTGATTTAAAGTTGATTTATATAGCCGACATGAAGATAACTACGAGACAAATCAGGAGTTATGCTTTAAATCAAATTGTCTAGATTATTTTTCACACCAAGAATCAAGAATCAAGAAATGGTGAATATCGTGTCTATATAAGAGACAAGCTTAATTCATTTTCGTATGCATGGGGAAGGGGAGTGAATAGAAAGAAGATGCTGAAGAGAAACTAATGAAGAAGAACTTTATACAATCCTGATCAGTCAAGCTAAAGGAGAGATAAAGAATTCTGCAGACACTGACGAATAGTGAATACAACATCACAGAGCAGAAAAGTGTGGAGCACAAAGAATTGAATTGATACATTGATCAGAGAGGTAACGTACTTAAATAGATCTGAAAATTTGCAATTTAAATTCGCATTAGATATAGGTCATAGTGTTTCATTTTAACCATTGAAGCATTAAGTCTCTTAGCCGAGAAGGACTTAGCAGTCTTCTATATATTGAGGTAAATCCCAAGGAGTGCCAAAAAGGTTGATTCAAGAAAGTAGCATTGGAGTTTCCCGATACCTATTGACAGTCTAAGAAGGAGGCTGATTCAATGATGGTAGCAATAGATGCCTGATACTAAGTGACAACCTCTATGTATAAAATCCTCTAACAAGGTCACACCTAACATTGTGTTTGTAACCTTTAACAGGGTTGGCTCCTAACAGGGCTCACTTTAGAACAGTGAAAATTTGGGGTACCGGTCCCAGTGGTTTTTTCCCTTAATAGGGCTTCCACGTTAAAATCCATGTGTTATGTGTGTATGGTTTATTACTTTACTATTTTACATTTCACATATGCATTTCTAGATGGATTGGTATACTCTTCTTATTTACTGAGTTTCGATAAATAGTTTTACTCATTATCGGTAATCAAGGAGAATAAGGACAGACAAGGAAAACCAACAAATAGTTAATCATTATAAGTATTTCATGGCATGCATCTTGTAGGGACTTAATAATCTGAGGTTAATTTTATTGGTGGTAAATAGTAGAAGGATAAATTTTGAGGCCACTGATTCACCCCCCCCCCCCCCCCCCCCCCCCCCCCCCCCCCCCCGACCCCCGCTCTCAGTTATTACTAACATGAAGGAATTATCTAACATATATCCCCTTGGATCTTCCTAACTAGCCTCATAGTGGACACAATATTTACTCTCCTAAATTTTGAGTAACTTTTCTCTAAATACAAGTCAAGATAGTAATTATAATTTTAGAAATTATTATCAAACTCCTCTACATTCCTAAGTGTAGACAATGGTCTAGTACATGCTAGTGCATAGAATAGATAAGAGGACACATGGAAAAATTTGTTTGGAGGTGTAATGTTGTGGAAATGAGGTTTTCACTAGTTTATGCATGAAAAAAATGAACTATACATATCTCCCTTGATTGCAGTAAGGTGCATGAATCCATTTGTCTCAACCTCACATATGATTGAAAATGATTAAGCACAAGGTGAATACAATACTCCTTGATTGATTTTGAAATGACCATGCAAATATTTTATACATGCATAGAAAATGTAAAAATAAATATGCATAAAAAGTTATGGAAATGGAAAGAAGAGATAGAAAGGAACTTGTACATGAAATATAGGCTAAATTAGGAGGTCAATGTTAGGTAGGGTGACCTTGAACTAGGAATGCAAAATGTATATGAAAATTGTGATACGAGACTAGAATGCTACTCAAATTCTTCTCAAATTCTATTAGAGAAGTGTTGGACAATGACAAATGGAGCTACATTGTCCCTAAATTTTTAGATATATGAAAGCTCAATCTATAGGTCTCTATTTTATTGGTCTTATTACAAATCTATGTCTTCTAATCTAGTCACCAACACATAGAATAGAGAAAAAATATTGTGTTGATGGGGGTTTTCCTAGGTCAAACCCCGGTTTTGGAATTAACCTTCAAATTGTTTGAAATCAATCAGATATTTTGAAATCAATCAGATCTATAGAGAGGGTAACATTTTGGTTGACACTATAAAGTTTCAGATTGAAGGTTTGATATGACGGAGGAAAAAGTATTCTCTCCCACCTCATATTCAAACTCTCCTAATAGGAGAGTGTATCATAGACAATACCCAAAATCATGGATACGGTTTATTTTTTGTAGTGGTGTATGGGAATGTGCATAGCCTTTTGTGTATTTGGGAAAAAAATAGTAAGAATTTTAAAAGATTATGGCAAGAGATTTTTGAATTTGAAAGGGGTCCATTTGGGAGAATAATAAAGTGGAAACAAGTAATGTTGACATGGATTTGTTGGAGGGATCAAAGAGCCCATGAGAAAGACCATAAGCTCATAAAAACTTGATGTGGAGGGGAATGGATAGTAGAGGCCATATGAAGAATAAGGATGTCTTATCAAAGATGTGATGGAATTATGATGGAATGACCTGTAGAAAAAAATTTAAAAGATATTTTTAAAATTTTACATGGGAGAGATATTACGTACCATGGAAAGATGACCCAAAATTATTTTGAGTAATGTGATGGATTTTCCACATGAGTAGAGATTTATGAGGAGGTTGAGCAAGAATTATGCTCGATTTGGCACCCAAAAATTACATTTATACTTTAACTTGGCATTTTTTATAGTAATTTTCCTTAACTATGTAAAAAATAGAAAGGCTAAAGTATGGGAGGGCCTCTCTACAACTTTTTGGCTAAAGTATGGGAGGGCCTCTCTACAAATTTTTCTACTGATCTTGAAAAAATGGGTGGGAACTATGTTCATATTGAATGAAGTAAGCATAATGAGTTCAAAGATGATGTCGCCACTATGTGGCATGATTTCTATGAGGGAGGGTCTCTTAGTTTATCAAGAGTATGAATGGCTATAACGAAGGTTTGTTTGTGTAATTCACAACCTCTTGGGAGGACAAGAGGGTTACTATGGGAGGATTTTTGTTAGAAATCATTGAGGATGTAATTACATAGGATAATGTACTACCAACTACTAGTAAGAAATGGAAGAAGACTAGTTATATGGAAAACAATGACAACCTCAACAATTTTTTCAGGGGGGGCAAAGGTATATTCAAAATGAATGGTGGTTTCAACAGGGAATAGTTTCCACCTCCTTTGAGCTAAGCATGCCTTATGATAATGAAGTATTTCACATTGGAGGGGAGGTGTAAGTTTTTTTATTTTTACGACATGCCTTTTTTGAGTCATTTTTTCAATCACGATCCTATTTATTTTACCTTCTTCTTGCTAATATCGTTAGGAAGATTGGTTACAAAATTTGTTGAAGCTAGAAAAAGATAGTGGAAAAAATATATCCCTCTACATCATGGCCTAATTTATAGGCTTTATAAGTTTTATTTGGACCTATGTCCCCCTAAACCCATTGTTGTATAGGAAGCCCTTAGTTTGAGCTTACCACCACCTGATAATATAGTTGATACACTCCGCCCTAGAAGAAAGGAATGTATCTATAACTTGGGCTTCAAAAGTTACTTACGACTAGGTACTTTGAAAATCCCCACACCCATAATGATTTCCACTAGACTTTTCAACATGATAAGCAAGGATAACATCTCCATAATGGCTAATGAGAAAAAAAAAAACCCTCCCCTTTAGCCAAGAAACCAAAATATACTATCTAGGAGGTAATTAGCGAGGAGAAGAAAGAGGCCGGGGAAGAGAATAGTAAAAATGAAATAAATTTGAGATGGTCTCATAGGTTGGTTGGTCACTTGGATGATATAGGTAAACAACTAGTAGATTATGATTTTGAGGAATAAGATGAGGAATATGGGAGTGAAAAATCCAAGTAGAAGGAAGGGAGTGATATTGAAATTATTGTAAGTTTGGAAAAAAACAATAAATAATGGTTCTACACATGTCTCCAACAACATAAAAATTGAGTGGGTGGATCTCACAAAAGATACCATGTATGAAGAGGAGGAAGCAAACAAGACCAGTGCTAGAGGAACCTGCATTGAGTATCAAACTACTACTACAAAGCTGGGGATGATGAAGACCAAAGTGATTGATTTGAAAAAGAGAATGATCAGTGTTTATAGTTTTAGCCTTTATGTAATGCACAACTCTGCTACTTCTTTGTGCCTTACGCAACATAAAGTTTTGGGGGAATGTGTCGAGGATGGAGGGAATTGCAACGAACTATTCAAGTTCTTGACTAGGAATTGGAGCAATGTACTCCATCAAGTTGCCAGTCACATCAAATTTGTTGGTTGTGCTTAGTTTACTTTTTATTTTTACTATTATTACTATTAATTTCCCATGGGGGATTTTTATTAAGACTCTTTATAATTTTGTTGGGTCATTGGACTATGGTTCCAAAGTCAATACTTTTGTACTTTATATTATGTTATTAGGAGTAGCTTATTTTTCGTTGGGGTCTTTCTAGTTTTTATGTTTATGTGTTTTTAGTGTTATTTTTATATTCTATTTATGATGGCTTTCATGCCTTCAGACTAGCTAGTTTGAAAAGGATAGCGCCCTTGTTCTATTTTTTATTAAGGCAAAAATAGGTTTTGAAGGGACTTGAAACCCTTTACAAAATGCTTACATAAGATTTATCATTAAATATCAACAACATGGATAAGACCAAGAAGCAACATGATAGACAAAGAAAAAGACACAAGACATACTCAACCCACCCAGCCCACCCCCAGCAAAAAGCCAATAAACCACCAAAAAGAGACACCCAACAACAAAGACAAACAAAACAAAACTAGCCTAGATTTTTCAAAGTTTCAGTGACTTCCTCTTCCAACTGGTTCATCTTCTAAGCCACGTTCTTTAGCACAAGGATATCCTAAGGCAAGTTAGAATTATTCTTTTTGGTAGTTGCCCTCATTCTCTTGCTCGGACCCAAATTCTCCTCCATGTCAGCCTCTTTCTTCTACTCCAGATCCACAATGGTCCTATCCTGGTGTAATTTCTCTAGTTTAGCCACCAGAGCCTTCATATTCTCAGCAGAGGAATTAACCATTTTGTGACTATGCTCCATAATCTTCCACAAGATAGTATCACACTTGTTGATCTTCATGTTCATATCCTCAATCTTCTTGTCATATACCTCCCTGTTCTATATAGCGCCCTTTTTTGTTGCTTTTTAATATAAAAAATAATATTCACATCCTTGATAAGAACATCCACCTTGATTGTAATTAATAATATTCAATTTAAAATTAGTTGAACTTTCATCAATGACACATTTTTAAATTGATTTTCCATCAATTTTAGTTTAAATCAATTTTTTTTTTTAAAAATATGGCTTCTTTAGTATTGATCAATCAAAAAAATGTAACAAATGTGATGGAATAAAAGGGTAATGGACATTGCAAAATAAAGGCCATTAAACTTTTTGACAATTTGTTAATGTATAGAATTCTAATATTTTCATCTATGCTTTTTTTTCAAGATTGATTTGGTTTGAAAATTAATTACAAATAATTTATTTTTCTTCTACTATTTTTAAATTCTTTTGAATTAACTATTCAATTAAGTATTTCAATTTTAAGATTTTTTTTCAAAGATTCGTGTTTGTTTTACATTCATCATTTCTCAAATTTTCTCAGAGAAAATTTAATTTCAATGTCTTCTAGAATTTTTTTTAATTGTTCTCTGTTATTAAAAGGAGATGTAGATTTAGTCATATATTTTGGGTAGACTTAAGTGTTTAAGTTTGGTAGTCTAAAGTAAATACTCATGCATAGTTGTTTGTTTGAAACAAAGTTGCTTGTTGGGATAGATTGAAATTCATGAATGTTCAATTAATTACTTATTTATTTTGCTACTCAAGTAAAAACTTGAAGTATTTATTGTGGGAGTACATCTTTGCTAAGAATTAATGGATTGTTGTTTTTAAAGATTTTTCAGCTATTGTTTTGTCTCATTTTGAATTGGAAAGGGATTCCAAAAGAATATGATCATTGATATTGTTCTGATTAAGAAAAAATAGGTTTTACAAGGACCCGAAACCTTTACAAAAAACCAAAGAGTTTAGCAGGTTTTACAAGGACCTGCAACCTAGAGTTTAAAGATATACAGTTTAAAACAGAAACAACTATGCCATAGCATCAAAACAGAGAGGAACAGCAAAACAAGGAACGAACAGAAAAAGTCCCAAAGATACAATAGAAGACAGGAGGGACAGCAAAAAAAAAAAAAACCCAACCAGGAAAGAAAAAAGAACAGCTACACCTCTTTAACCATCTCCTCAGCTTCGAGGACCATGATTTGCATGTTATTGACCGAAGTTTTCAGCTCCTCTATTTCTTTGTCCTGCTTAGGACTCTTTTTCTTAGCACTAGCTTTGGTACGCAATCCTGGTCCCGTTTTCTCCACTATACTGTTGTATTTATCCTTGTTGATCCTTTCCAGTTTATCCATAAGAATTTGTGCATGACCACAGTAAGCTTTTAGACTTATGAGACATTGTTCCCCAATTTTTTTAACAGATGCCTCCAGTCTTTTAACTTTTTTGTGCAAACTCTTAATATCTTCCTCCTTGTTATCCTTTTCCATTCTGTCTTTAATATGTTTGATTTGTTTCTCCATGATTTCCACCTTGTTGGCATACTCAGCTGGAGCTTTCAAGTTGCCAACAACATCTTTCATTTCCTTCAGACACTCTGCCACAGATTTTTCCCCTATCCCCATTCTATTGAGAATTTTCATGTCCTCCTGTGTTTTCTCAACTTGGGTTTTCAAAATAACCTGATCACTATACATATTATTAATCAATCCAGAAAAATCTTCGATTATACCTTTATTGTCTTTCTTAGTATGATCCCCTTTTTCTAGATTATCATGATATTCCTTGAACCCAGAATCCACATCTTTATTCTGGTCCAAAAAATCTTCCCCCTTCTGAGTATCCATCTTCAGATCCCTTGTATTAATTAATGTGTCCTCTTTATCGTTATCTCTGTTATCTTTATCCTTCGTCTTCCTCTTATCTCGGGTATTGTCTTCCTCATCAGAGGTAAGAACGATTCTTTTCCTGCTGGTATTATTGTTTCTGCGAGTATCCTTCCCCTCTACTCTTTTCCTTTTTTTACTCTCCTTTTTAGTTGTTTCGTTGTCTGTCTCAATTTCAGAATCCCCAATCTGGGTATTCTTCTGTTTCTTCTTTTTATTATCAACCCCAATTTCAATCTCAGTCTCCGAATCAACAGTCTGGGTTTTCTTCTGAGTTTTCATTTTGCCTTTTTATTTTCTGTTGTCTTCCTCCCATTCCTCATCACTTTCCTCGGTATCTGACCCTTCATAGCTATATTTCTTCTTCTTTTTAGGAATACCCCTTTTCTTATTTTTAGGGGTGGAGAAACCTCTTTCCTCTCCTTCACTTTCTGTATTTTCTTCAGACATGCTATACTCCTCCTCCCCTTCTGTTATTTCCACATCCTTTAGTTTCTTCTTCTCCACAGACCTTACCAATTTTTTATCTTTCAACACCTCAAAGACAAGCAACATGAGTCCTTGGTGAGAAGCATGGTCCCCCTTGGGATCTTTCTGATAACTAGTGATAGTAGCTTCTAACGAACTAAGCAAATAGTAAGGTAAGCTAATTTTCACCTTATGTCTAAAGTGATTTAACAACATAAAATGGTGCCCAGTCGCTCTAGTAAACCTACCATCCAGCGTAATATAGCTAATGAGGATATACAGAACATACCTCCAGGGTCTAGAAATGCGCTTAGGGTTATGGTAGGAAGTATCAATCTTCACCAGTCTGTTCCTCTCTTTCTCATTAACCGGAAAAGTCTCCCAGGCTTTGTCAGAGATCAACCTGTCATGGTAAAACTTGATACCCTCTGTCCCCATTCCCATGGCTTCAGCAACAACATCCTCTGTAACTTCCATATACTCATCATCAACTAAAATCTTGCCCTCCTTCCATGTTTTCTCAAAAATCCTAGTGATATTAGGATTTCCCCCATGCAAACGCTCCAGATAAATAGCAAGACCTCCCTCTTTCACAATCTTCCACACCTCCTCATTCTTTTTCCACTTACTACAGCTAACTGGTTCAATACGCTTCTTGTTACCTCCCATCTTTTCTCTGTAATCTCTGTATATTTTGTTCTTGACACTACAAGTAATGCCAAAATGAGCTTTTCGATAACAAAAAAAGACCCATAAAGCGTGCCATCTCCAAATTAAAATCATTGCATTATACTGCCGCCTTTTAAGGCCATTATGACACATCACCTGAGAATAATTGATATTAAAATAACTTTCCATTGATGATGACTTTCTGATGACTCCTCCGGCGCTCGTCCTCGAGCATTAACTTAACTTCAATTGGCAACTTGTTTCCATCATTCCACTGATCCACCTCATCCCTTTTGCATGCGTGATTTTCTGCCCAGTCAGCAACGCAATTGGCTTTGCGGTAGTTATGAGTTATTATGCAACACTCAAAATAATTGATTATCTCCCTTGCTTTTTGAATTGTATTGTATATTGTCCAAGACGCGGGAAACTCATTGTTTAAACACTTTATAATGTTAAGAGAATCCCCTTCAACCCAGACTTTAGTACATCCTTTCTCTTTAGCATAATTAACACCTTGAAGAGCCACGCAAGCTTCTGCAGTATGATTAGTTTGATGACCAATAGGAATAGTTTTGATGCCAATACACACACCATTTTCATTTCTAATAACAATTCCACAACCAGCCACCCTTGGGTTGCCCTTAGAGGCCCCATCGAAATTCACTTTCTGCCAACCCTTAGGAGGGCAGTCCCATCTAGCATCTTCTCTTTTTCCCTTTGTATTCTTATTATTAGGCTTACCAAACAAGTTCCAATTTTTAAGCACTGATAGATCATTTTCCTGTTTTGATTCTGCAACTTCATCCTGCAGCATAACATTCTCTCTTATTCCTCTTTTTATCTTGTAGAAGACTTCCTTTTCCTTGGTACTTTTGTCCCTAAAAAGTCTATCATTTCTTTCCCTCCAAACCCCCCAACAAACATGAGGGAGGAAAAATTTCCACATCTGAATAATAGTTTTGTTCTTTGAGGGATATAACCAATCTTTAAAAAGACTCTCCAAA
>MU224718.1:191690-211729 GCA_018584345.1 Thuja plicata
AAAGTCCATTCTCCTCTTGAATTGTAATATCTCCATATGAGTTTGGTTAGAAGATTATCATTCAGATTCTTTATTCTTCTTAATCCTAGACCACCTTTCTTGATCGGACAGCAAACTTTGTCCCAAGCAATTAGGGCTATCCTTTTCTTCTTCTCCATTCCAGTCCATAAAAAAAAATTTTGAATTTTTTCAATAGCTTCACTATACTTTCTAGGAATTTTGAATAAACTTAAAGCATAAAGGGGGAGACCTTGAAGAGTAGCTCTGAGGAGTTGGATTTTTCCAGCCTGACTAAGAAGCAACCCTTTCCATCCAGCCAATTTTTTATGAAATTTATCCACAAGGGAACTCCAAAAGGACTCAGGAGGCTCCAAACAGAGAGGGAGGCCCAAATAGGTTCCCGGTATCATCCCTTGATCACAACCTAATATCCTCAATATTCTCATTTTCCTTCTCTCCGGCACATTGAAAAAAAACACTGAACTCTTCCCCCAGTTAATTAGCTGACCTAAAGCTTTCCCATAGTTATTGAGAGCTTTCTTAATGCTGCTAGCATTTTTAACAGAAGCTTCCCCCATAATCATCGAATCATCAACAAACTGTTGGTGAGAGCATACCATGTTATCCGATGAAGGATTAAGCCCTTTGATGTCTCCATTCCTGACCTGATTCTCCATGTACCTGCCAAGGCATTCCGCCATTATGACAAAAGGGACAGGAGACAAGGGGTCTCCTTGTCTTAAACCTCGAGAGGATTTAAAGAACAAAGTAGGAGATCCATTGACCATAACAGAAAATGTGGCCGATGATATAAGTTGGTATATGAGGTCAGTGCATTTACTTTTAAACCCAAAAGCCTCAAAAACTTGCATCAAAAATTCCCAATCCACCCGATCATAAGCTTTTGACATATCCAATTTCACAATAAGGCCCTCCTTTCTAGCCATCACCAGAGAGTGAACGTTTTCATGGATAGTTATAATAGAATAGAGAATTTGTCTACCAGGCACAAAACCATTTTGTTTCCATGAAATCAGAGAGGGGAGGATTTCCAAAATCCTAGTTGTTAAAACTTTAGAGATAATCTTATAAATCGAATTACACAAACTAATGGGTCTGAACTAATCCATCATGTCAGCTCCCTCCTTTTTAGGAACAAGGGAAATAAAGGTGCCATTCAACTCCTTGAGAAGTTTTTTGGACCCAAAACATTCCTTAACCGCATTGGTAACATCTTTTTCAATAATCCCCCAATAAGACTGAAAAAAGAACATAGGGAAACCATCAGGCCCTGGAGATTTTTCCCCTTCAAAAGAAAAGATCGCTTTTTTAATCTCAGAGTTAGAAGGGATAGCAATAAACTTTTTGTTTTGATTTTCATCCAGAATCCTAGGAATATACCTAAGAAACTCCTTTTGTTCATTCTTGTCGAGCTCATTGTCCTTTTGAAGTAATTTGAAAAAGAAATCTTTAGCCTCAGCTCTGATATCCTCCTCTTCACTAGAAGTATTTCCATTGATGTTGAGTTTAGAGATCCGGTTATACATTCTGTGCTTTAGAGTGGTCATAAAAAAATACTTAGTGTTTCTATCCCCCTCCTTCAGATATATCTTCCTCGACCTTTGCCTCTAGAATGCTTCTTCTTTAGCTATTATTTCATGCATCTCAATCAGCTTGCCATTCTCCTGATCTCTAGAGATAAACTTATAACCATCTTTTTGGATACTTTCCTGGATTTCCTTAATCTCTAAGCTAACACTAGCTTTTGTAGTAAAAATGTTCCCAAAAGTTTCCTTATTCCATTCCTTGATGTTTTCTTTTACATTTTTAAGTTTTTTGGCAATGGTAAACATAGCAGTACCATCAATTTTGATATTCCACCATTCCTCTATCCTTTGTTCTAGTTGCGGATGAAGAGTCCACATTTTCTCAAATCTAAAAGGGGTGTTTTTCTTTTAACAATCGGGTCAGCAAGAAAGGAAATCAGATTGTGATCCGAGCCAACCCTAATATGAGCCGATAAAGAACAATAGTAATGATTAAACCATCCATTGGACACAAGAGCCCTATCCAACCTGACTTGTATCAACTCCTCACCCGCTCTTCTATTACTCCAAGTATAATCTGTTCCCTGTAGGTCGACATCATGAAGATAATTATTATCAATAAAGTTCATTAAGTCCATCCTGCTATCCAAGTTGGGTTGGCTGCCTCTAGATTTCTCCTTTTCTCCCAAAGGTGTATTAAAATCCCCCGTCACAATCCACTCTTTAGAAGCAAAAGAATTTCTCAGAGAAGATAGGTTCTGCCAAAAAAATTCTCTCCCTTTTTTAGTATTAGGAGCATAAATGTTGGTTAGAACCCAAGAGGTGTTATCCTGTAGCTATCTAAACCTTATACAAACCATATTATCACCTTGAAAGATAATGTCGCCTTTTATAGTTTCTTCATTCCATATAGTAGCAATACCTCCCGACGCTCCATTAGAATCACCACCACAAATTATTCCCTTCTTAAAAAATCTAATTTTTTCAACTTTTTCTTTAAGCATCTTAGTTTCTTGAATTAATAAAATATCAGGCCTATTATCCCTAATCAAGTTCCTAACTATATCCTTCTTATGGGGATTATTCAACCCCCTAATATTCCAAGAAATAATCTTCATGATTTAACAAAGGATCCTACCTCCAGAATCCGTTGGCTACCATCCGCAATGTTCCTTTTGGTCTCCTTATTTCTCACCTTTTGACTTGAAGGTCTCCTTGGTGATGCTAATCCTGCTCCAACATCGCCATTTTTATTGCTTCTTGTTGAAACCTTTCTATTTTGCGTCTCTTTATCTTTCTTCCCTTTTTTTTATCTCCTTTAGTATTTTTCTCATTTTCTCTATCGCTTTGCTCTCCTTCTAGAATTTGTGTGATCTCGGTAGCATCCCCCCATTTTGGTTGAGCTATACTTGCTGGATTCTGATCTTTCTCGTTTGTGTTCCCCCTCTTAGGTGTAGCTCTCTCTTGATCTCTATCTCCCCTCTTTGGTGTCTCTTCTAAATTTTTTGGGCTACTTCTCAGCTCCTTTTCACTTTCTTTCTTATTCTCCTCATTCTTCTCTGTTTCCCTTTTGGTTTCAACCTGGATATTTCCTTCTTTGTGATAATCATTTTGCTCCTCCTCAGGCTCTTCCCCTTCTTCTTCTCCCTTTGAATCCTCTTCCTTAAACTCCCCTTCTTCTATTTGGATTTCATTTTCTTTTGTTTCACCTTCTTCCATTTGGGTTTCATTTTCTTTTTCATTCATAGCTTCTATTCCCCAATCCTCAGGATCCTCTGTATATGATCCTATCATTGTCTTAGTACATTTAGTCTTCACACTAGTTTCTTGTTCCTCTTTCTCTTTTCGCTATCCTTCCCTATTTTTGCTGCTGACTTCTTTAGTTTTTCTCCCTACTGGAATCCATTTCTGTATTTTTTTCTGAACTACTTTCTCTGGACATTTCTTTGCCCAGTGACCTGCCTTTTTGCAATGGAAACACGCAAAGGGTATAGTTTCATATTCTATAGTTTGTTCCCACATACCCAACTTAGATTTCAGACTTATTTTTTCTAGCATATCCCTATCCTGCATTATCCCAACACAGATACGAGCATAGGTTAGCCTCCGTCTCGCCACTGTCACATTGTCTATCAACAAAAGTTCTCCAAATGAACTAGCTATACCAACAAATATATCTTCCAGCCAATATTCAAGAGGCAGTCCGTGTAGCTTTATCCAAACCGGACCCTGTCGAGCAGTGTCCTCCTCGAAGACAAGATTCGGACTCCATTTTTGAAGAATAAGAGTATTTTTCCCAATCAACCATGGCCCGCTACAAAGAATATTCATTCTATCTTCTTCACAAGAGAAGAAGAACGACATACATCCCTTAGCCATAGCTACCACCTCTACCTGTCCTTTCAAAGCCCATTTCTAGGACACAAAAGCCCTAACCACTTCGATGTTAGGTCTAACTCCTAAAAATCTACCAACCAGCGAATTTTTCATCCTTGCTATAGAAAAATCAATGGTCTGGTCTGGGATTTCTATAGCAAAGCTTCCTTGAGAAGGTATTGAAATGTTCTTCACCGGAGGTAAAGAAGATTTACCTGTTGGTTTAATGCCAAAAAGGGATGCCCATTTCCTCGGTTGCCCCAGCCCAGCTTCCAATCTGGGACCCCCTCCTGGGTCCTCTGGCGACTGTCCCGCATCGGGATCCAATCCTGTGATCTCAATGTCCTTCCCATCATTCTGCTTACTGTGCTCAGAGGATCCTGCCTCCTCCAGAATACTCCCGCCCAAATTCAAAGTTGAATCCGGACGCTCCCTCTCCCGCTCCATTTGGACGCTCCCTCTCCCGCTCTTTCACAAATGTTGGACAAAACCTAATTTCACATATTATCTTGGTACATTTATGGAAAACCATATGTACATTAGTGCTAACTAAATCTAATTTTTATTGGAAAATCAAAATTTCAAGACTTTATTTTGATTTTTTTAAGGTTGCTTATCTAACTATCGAACTATAAAGGAAGGATAAAAGAAGAACAAAAATATCAAATGTGAAATGTAAAAAACTGAAATGCGAATTACTAAGTTCCTAGATGATGAAAATAATGTATTGCTCCCATAAAAAACACAAAAGGATGTTGAATTTTATGGCTTATTAGTTTTAATTTTAGGCCTCTATATTTTATAGTTGTTTCTAAGTATCTATGCATAGTGTAGATTGTTATTACTATTGAACTCGAAATCATGTATAGTTTGATATCAAAATCTTGTATAATCTGATTTGATTTACGTGAAATGTTTTTTGGTTGTCTTCTTGTATACTCTCTTAATTATTTATTAATTTAAATTTAATTACTATTTATTACTTGCCACTCTATTAAACCCCTTAAATTAATGATATGGTGTATTTTAATCCCACACAATAATATATAATCTACCACTTATAAATTATTATTGATAATCAACAAAAAATTACCATCTTCCAACATATTTGAATTTCAATTAATTTTTTCTTAAAAATAATCTTATGCTAAAAATAAACACACACACACAAACAGGTGTGTGTGTGTGTGTGTGTGCGCGCGCGCGCATGTGCACGACCCAACCCAGCGAGGCAAATCCCTTGCGAGTGGAATCTACAACCCGCAAGCAGATCCACCTCTTAAATCCATAAGTGGGGGTCGAACCCAAGACCTATGGGGAGCAAACCCACAACCCAAGCCAACTCCACTACTTGTAGAGGCTAAACACACCATAATTATTAACAATTTAAGAAAATACAATAAAATTCAATCATTCACAAGAGTACCTAACAAAAACTATGTTTTTATGGTGTGATGGTATTTGTATTAATTGATTGGTGATAGTTATCACATTTGAATAATGAATATAAAGTCATATAATAAAATAGTAGACTTAAATAAACAATGAATAAATAAAAATAATTATTATTTTAATATATTTTAAAATCATCTCATTCTTATATAATGAGGATAATAAGTCGTGCAAGATGCATGGAGGTGTGAGATGACATGAGACATATTAGTTGTGTTTCCTCATTCTTATCCAAAAAGAGATTGTGAGGAATAAAACAACAAACAAACTACCCAAAACTAAGCCATGGTGGTTGGGACGGGGGCAAAAAAAAACAACAAACCAACCACACAAAAACGGGGAAAGGGGAAGTTTCCCAAAAGGTGTTCTCCCTCAAAATGATGAGAAAATTGGGGGTTTTCATGTGCCCCATTTCTAAATTAAGTATAACGTAGAAGAGGAGAACAAAAAGCAGCGAATATTCATAATTTCCTCAATTATTCAACTCGGTTTGAGGAAGATCTGGAGTCCAGCCATGTGACGATGAAAGTAATTGCAAGAAATTTGAAATATGTATTGCTTTTATTAAGATTAATAAGTTAGTGTGATTAAATTGAAGAAAATATATTAATGATTATAATAGGCTCATCAACAAATGATTTTTTTTTTCTTATTAAAATTATAGTGAAGTAGAAATATATATATATATATAAAGGAGAACAATATACAAAAGAATAGTTTGGAAGAGGTATGCTCAAGCCAAGAAGTCTCCGAGTAGCATCAAAAGCTAAAAATATATGAGAATTACATAAACAAGAAGCTGAAGACAGCTAGAAACCAATTACATGGTACAACAACCTACAACATCAAGAATTATAGAAATTACATTAATAAATCAACAATCACAAAACTAGAGATAACTTTGATATAGTTAAGGTTCAAATTTGTATTGAATCTTTGAGTTGATAAGCCTTGTGGTCTTATATCCTTGGTGGCTCATTGAGCTTACAAGTGTGCGCTCTATGTATTTAGTGGATGATAATTCCTTAAGAAAGGGTTTCTTATATGTGACCTCTTTGGGTAGGACCAAGTTTAAAAAATCTCAAATTCACTAACTCAAAAGAATAATATTGTACAAGAAAAATGTATTTATTAAAAAATATAAAGAAAATATATAAATCACAAGAGTTTATTGAATTTATAAAATTGAACTTAAAGAAAGAAATTAGAAAGTAAATATTGAGATAAAAAGTTGTATTAATGATGCTTAATCATATAGATTCTATGTTGGGTCATCTTTGTAATGAAAAGAGTTACACATCTTTAATTATCATAATGAATAAGATTAATTAGAAACTCATATTTTTTCAAAAAAGATAGTTAAATATAGCCAAAATATTTGTACACACTTTAACCTTGGAAAAAATATTGTGTGCTACTTAAAAACGAGCCTTTTTTGCTTTACCTTAAAATAGAGAATGACTATAAAATAAATTGTTATATCCAATTTTCTAATTTAATTTGGATGTATTGTCTATTTAAAATTTTAATCATTTCCATATAGACGTAATCTATTTAATAAAATATATTTGGTTCTAGTACATCATATTTAGAGTTATCTCAAGATAATTGTAGTAATTTTAGCTTGTAGTTATCTTTGATGCCTTTTGGGGTGCAATTTTAATTCTATCCAGTCTTGCTTTTGTTAGAATAACTGAGGGGAGGGGGGGGGCGGGGGGTGAATCATTGGCCTCAAAAATTAATCCAATAAACCAACCAAAACTTTATATCTCAAATATAAAACCTCTAGTTATCTTCAGTTCTACAATGTATGCCTTTAAACAACCTTATCAAATAACTACTGCTTGGAGTTCACTGTTTATCCTTATTCTCAAGCTTTACCAAATAATAGTCTAGTATTTACCAAAATACAAAACATACTTTGTGTTTACCGATCAATCCTGTTTTAGTAATGTGTAAAGAAAAATATCAAAGCAATTAACCATGTACACATTTTACACATGGATTTTTAACGTGGAAACCCTGTTAAGGGAAAAACCACTTGGGACCGGTAACCCAAAATTTTCACTCTTCTGAAGTGAGCTCAGTGAAGAGCCAACCCTGTTAAAGGTTACAAACACACTGTTAAGTGCGACCTTGTTAGAGGATTCATCACTAACAGTTAATCACTTGACCTCCGCATTCACTATGCTTATCAACATAAAAAACCTTTTGATACTCCTTGGGATGTATCTCAATATGTAAAGGATGATTAAATCCTGCTCAATTAAGAGACTTTCTGATCCAATGGTTAAACTGAAACAATATATGATCTATTCATAAATTTTATTGTAAGTTCAAAATACCTTTCTGATCAATGATTCTCTTCTTTTCCTTTGATCCTCTTCTTTCTGCTCAGTGAATGTTGTTTCTTCTTTGTTGCTTGGTGTTCGTAGAAAACTTCAGCTTGTATGATCAGTCTGTATGAAGACTTCAATCTTCACCAAAATTATTTTCAGCATTCTTTTTCTATTCCCCCATTTGTTATGAATTAGCTTGCCTCTTTTATAGACATGATTTCACCGTTTCTAGGTTCTTGTCTTTCTTGTTCTTAACGTGATCCGCAAATCTCACCATTCTTTCTTTAAATCTTGCTTTAGTTTTATCCCGTAGATTTCTTCTTGATAACTGGAATAAAACTAGTTTTAAATCTCTAGCTCATCCCTAGCTTTTAATTGGTCGATGAAAACAATGTAATCAAATAGTTAACTCTATAATTAAATCTTGCCAACTAAATCTTTTTTCATTTCTGAACTTCAATTCTGATCGGTGTTTAACTCCTTGTTTTCTCGGTCTTGACTTCAGTTGTCCTCGAGCATCTCTGTCCGTCGAGAAACACTGTGACTTTCAGTTCTGCTCGGGTATCACTTTGGTTCTCCTTGGTAATGCTTGCTCAGGTATGTTGATCAGTTTACATTGTGACTGTTCTTAGGGTTCTCTATCCATCAATCTGCACTGTCCATTGGTGTTTGTTCTCACTTGGTGTATACTGAACTTTTATGCATTACTGATAACAATCTCTTTGGTTCTTTGAAGTCTTTGACAATATGAATATGACCAATCAGAGTATATCAAGTTGACATCAATGAAAATATAATACATTAACTGATTTAATGTCTTGCATTAACTTTCTACATCTCGGTGATTATCAACTTTGTCATCTTCAAACATTCACTTAGTTATAGTTCATCAATCTCTCCCTTTGGCATTGATGGAAACACACTACATACTACTAATACAACATGAAATATATCAGTTGTAGTTCATCAATCTCTACCAAACTTATTTTCCTATTACAAATACAAATGTCTGACTTTCGATAAGCTCTTCTAGCTTAGATTTGATTCTTGCAGAGTACTTGCTTCATTCTTCTTCACTGGATAGATGTAGCAAATTCTAATTATGTCTCTCCCTTTGTTGTAACTTTTGTTTCTGATCTTTTCTCTCCCTTTGAATGTTCCTCTTTCTGATGGATATCTCTTTTCCCTTTGATAACAATATGTTTCATTGAATACTTCTCTCCCTTTGGATGCATTCTCTCCCTCATGACGTTCTTTACTTTGATGGATATTTCATATGGAATATTCTCTCCCTTAAGTCATCCCTTAATTCATCTCTCCCTTTGACAACAATGCCAAAGTCTTTTCTCCTTTTTTTTTATATTCCTTGAATTTCCTTTCCACCAGCAATATAGCTTTGTATTAGCCACCAAATATCTCTGGTGTTCAGTACAGATAAGTACCATTATGTGTGTTGATAAATATTTGCAATCTATCTCTTTTCTTGCATCAACATGAATGATCTTCTGATTGTGTGTAGGTTGATGCAGCCTCCTAGTCAGCTTAGTGACCAATAGACAAGGGTCGGACCCCTAGTGTTTTCCTCAGGTACTCAAATTTATCTTTAGGAAATGGCTTTGTGAATATGTCTGCTAATTGTTCCTTGGATTGAACATATTCTAGTATCACCTATTTCTCTTTCACTTGTTCTCTTAAGTAATGATACTTGATAGCAATATGCTTTGTTAATGCATGATTGGGTTCTTTGAAATGTTAATTGCACTTGTATTATCAAAATAGATAATTACTGGTTCAAAAAATTTCATATTCATAACTTCCAGTAATTGCTTGATTCATGCAATGTTAGAGCAATTCGTAGTAACATATACATATTCTTCTTCTGCAGTAGATTGTGAGATGCATCCTTGCTTCTTACTTATCCATGTGACAAGTCTATCACTCATAAAGAATGCTCCTCCTGTTGTGCTCTTTCTGTCATCTAATTTTCTAGCCCAATCAACATCTGTATATACTTCAAGCTCAAATTTGCCTTCTTTGTTATACCATAAGCCATAGTCCTCAATATTCTTTAGATATCTCATAATTATTTTGATAGTAGTCATGTGTGATTCCTTGGGATTAGAAGAGAATCTTGCAACTATTCCAACTGCATGTGCTATATCTGGTCTATTATGTATAACATACATTAGCTTTCCAATCATTGATCTATATAAGGTCTGATTTACCTCGGTTGACTTGTCTTTTTTTGTCAGCTTGCATCTAGTTTCCATCTATTCCAATTGGTTTGGAATCTTCCATCTTGAATATCTTCCTCACTTCCTTGTTGTAATTGGATTCTGTGATATAGATGCCTACATCCTGTTGAAGAATCTGTAGACCAAGAAAGAATTTAATCTCCCAAAACATTGACATCTCAAACTCTTTGCTCATTTCAGTAGAAAATTATTTTCATAACATATCATTACCTCAAAATATGATATCATTAACAAATATTTCAGCAATCAAGATGTTATTATCAGCATCTTTTTTTAAATATAGATTATTATTTTCACTTGTTCTTACAAATCCAATACTTATGAGATAAGAGTGAAGTTTTTCATACCATGCTCTCAGTGCTTGTTTCAATCCATACAAGGCTTTGTGTAGTCTAAAAACCATGTTTTTGTTGTTAGGATCATCAAACCCTTCTGGTTGTTCAATGTATACCTCTTCTTCTAGTATTCCATTTAGGAATGCAGATTTGACATCCATTTGGTATACCTTGAATCCTTTGTAAGAAGCATAAGAAAGTAGAATTCTGACTCCTTCTAGTCTAGCAATGGGTGCAAAGGTTTCTCCATAGTCAACACCTTCTTCTTGTGCATACCCTTTGCATACTAATCTTTCTTTTTTCCTTGTGACTTCTCCATTCTCATCTAGTTTTTTTTTCTGAATATCCATTTGGTACTGATGACATTTTTGTTATCTAGTCTAGGCACTAATTTCCATGTTTTTTTCTTCTCTATATGTTCTACCTCTTCATTCATAGCACTAACCCATTCTTCATTCTTAAGTGCAGTATTAACATATTTAGGCTCAAAATCACAAATTAAACATCTAGTGCTCAGTGACTTACTTCTTGTTCTCATTCTAGCCTTTTTGTCTCCTATGATCCGGTTATGTGGATGGTGCCTTCTGACATACTTGGAAAGTATCAGTTCAGTTCTTTGTTCATCATTTTGATTATCATCTTGACCTTTATTCTGATCTTCATCGCTCAGTATATCATTGTGAGTAATTTCCTAATTTTTGGTGTTTGTAGCCTGATGCTCGGGTGCATTGTTCTGTCACTTGGGAGTGATACACTGTTGCTCGGGCAGAGTGTCAGGTTCTTCACTGTAGACAAACTTGTTGTAGTCTTCTGGTTCCTTTCTGCTTTCCTCATCATTTTTCTCTGCAAATTCATCTACTTTGACATCTGCACTTTCAATTATTTTTTTAGAGGATTTGTTAAGACATTTATAAGCCTTGCTCATGGTAGAATACCCTAGAAATATTCCTTGTTCACCTTTGGAGTCAAGCTTTCCATTTCTATCATCTTTAAAAATATAACATTGACTACAAAAAATTTTGAAGTAACTTACATTGGGTGTGTATCCATACCATAGCTCATAAGGTGTCTTATTGGTGTCTTTCTTCAATTGAACTCTGTTCAATGTGTAGATAGCAGTGCTAACAACTTCTCTCAAGAATATTTGTGTGATGCCTTTCTCAATCATCAGTGTTCTGGAATAATAACCAATTGATTTGTTTCTTCTCTCAGCAATCCCATCTTGCTATGGTGTTCTCGGTGCATAAACCTGTCTTTGAATTCCATGCTCATTACAAAAGTTAGTGAATTCATCAGAAAAGAATTCTCCTCCTCTATTTGATCTTAAGCATTTCAATTTCTTTCCACTTTGTTTTTCAACTATAGCTTTATACCATTTAAACATCTTGAATTCTTTTGATTTTTCTTTTAAGAACATAACAGTCATCATTTGAGAATAATCATCAACAAAGAGAATAAAGTATTTATCACCATAGTATCTCTTTCTTCTCATTGGTCCACATAGGTCAGTATGGACCAATTCTAGAATAGCAGTAGATGTGTAGGTCTTGCTCTTGAAACTAGACTTTTTCATTTTACCTTTTTGACAATTCTTACACATGACATGGTCGGGTTTTGACATGCTCAGTAAGCCTACTACTTTCCTTTTATTTCTTATCCTAACTATGTTGTCAAAATTCACATGACATAATTTTTTATGACACAACCATATGTCTTCGTTTCTGGCCATTAAACAAGTGGTGTTAATATCATCAAGATAGAATAGGTTACCTTTTGTCTGTTCACCAGTTCCAATCAACCTTCCTGATTCATTAAATATTTTTTCCTTTTTGTTCTCAAATGCAACTCGGTGACCTGTGTTATTCAACTGTGAAACACTCAATAGGTTATTCAAAGAACCCTGTGATGCATGCAAAGACAAAATATCATTTTCTAAGAGAGAAAGTTGTAGATAAAGAAGTAAAATTAGATTACGTGAGCACTAAAGAACAGTTAGCAGACATATTCACAAAGCCTTACCAAAAGATACTTTTGAGTATCCGAGGGAGAATTTCAGAGTAATTCCCTTCCCTGAGTCTGATTAGAATTTGCAGCAAGTGCATCGGTCCTTGGTGACTGATGAATGGTTAACTACTCTACCTCAGGAGTAGTACCTGTGCTTATTTGTTTTTGGCACCCTTTGCCATTGATGTCAAAGGGAGAGTATATAGTCTACAGGAGTATACAGTCAATGCAGCAGTTAAGGGGAGTTTTGTTGAGGATATTGAGAACATTGTAAAAAGAAAGAATACTTTTGGATTGATGGTCCTTTTCATATCATATATTGTCATCAATGTCAAAGGGGGAGATTGTTGGAGATTTTCCTTTGAGCCAGTGGTTGACTGTATGCTTGTCATTGATGACAACATATAGTATGCAGCAGTGTCCTGTATGTAATTCTTCGTATGGATATGTTGGAGCCTTGCACATTTATTTTTATGGTGTAGACATATTCATTATGCTATGTTCATAGACGCAGAATCAGTTGTGCAGTTGAAGTTGAGTTATGATGATCTATTTGTCAGTTATAGTTTCAGAAGATTGTTTATTAAGAGCCGAAAATATTTATATTGTTTCTTCAGTTGCGCCTATCATTTGGATATGCGTGTTTAGTTATGACTTCAGAATGTTTGGTTAAGAGTGCTTAACGTGTTTCATATAGAGAGTGAAGTTTGAGTTAATTTGGTGGATCCAACTATGTGAAGCAACGCGTCTACTCATCTTGAGTCACGCGGTTCCATTTGTGTTGCATGCTTAGTTTGGCCGACAAAAAATTTGTTGAAGAGTTTCCTACAAGACGACTTGATTATATCTTTGGAGGAGGATACTTATAGAAGATCATTTGTGATCGCCATTTGTGAGAGTGTGGAAGAAGAAGCAGAGAAGAATGTTTGATGTATTGGGCCAGTAAAGATATATCATTCATCAGTTGAAGATCTATGTGAAGAAGCGGATAGTGTATATAATTCACTGGAACTGATCAAGACACCAGGTCTAATTCACAATTCAATATCAGATATAGTGTATATCTGTTGTGCAGAAGGTTGCAGCCTTCATCATTTGAGCAGTGTGCTCACAGATAGTGTGTCCTCACCTCTAACAGGGTTATTTGTAAAAGACTCCTAACAAGGTCCGACCTTTGACCAGGTCACTGTACTTAATACATTGTGAAGATCAACTCCTAACAGGGTTGTAGGATCTTCTAACAGGGATCATTATACACTAGTGCAGTTCTTTGTGGGTGCTAATTCCCACTGGGGTTTTTACATATTTTGGGTTTCCTCGTAACCAAAATTGTGGTGTTATAATATGTGTTATCTTGTTATGTTTATGCTTAATGTTATTCTATACTTAATTGGATAAAGAATTGAATCTTGTAAATAACTGATTCACCCACCCCCCCACCTCTCAGTTACCTCTTGGGACTATTCCTAACAGTTTGTAGTAAAAAAAATGAATGTGAGAAGAAAATATGGCATTCAAGTCCTAAGAGCATTATAAGAGGGTAAATAAATTGAGATAGAAGGAGAAGCATTCAAGTCATAGAAGCACCATAGGACTCAAAGGAGTGGGAATTTAAGATGTAATTGCAATAGTATCTACAATCGCTAAAGGATTAGTTAAAGTGGTAATTGTATTAAATGAACTTTATAGGATGTGGGTTCCATTAAAAAAATCTCATAAATCTAGGGTTGGGGTGCCAATGGAAACTCCCACAACCTAAAAAATTACTATGAGGGATATAACTAGAGTTTGCATAATCTACATATAGGCCACCTACATGCTTGTATAAGTTGTCTTTAAATCTTCAATTAAAACCACAAAGCTCATCAAACCAAGGGTCTAATATAGGAGATCTTAACCTTGGAGATCTACCAAATTTCCCTAGTGCATTTGTATACATCACATATCAAAGGTTAAAACTAGCAGGGTTTAGAAATGTTCATTTTAACAATTTAGATGCATGCACCACAATCAAATTCAAGATGATCAGGATCAAAACCACGATACTCAAGATCAAAACTCAACGTTTTCCAATTTTGCACAAAGTTTGAGACATCATACATCAATAAAATTAACTGTGTACGTTAACAATTGGTTTTAGAATTATGTCAACATGTATTATTCTTTGTTCATAAAACTAAATACCTATTTTTTCTCATTTTATTACTATTGATTTATAAATCTAACTCTAAAATGAATCTTAAAAAAATAATTGTTCGGTAAACCTTTTAACATGACTAGTGATGTTGGCATGACATGTCCTTCGACCCCTCGTGTAAACTGGTGAGGTTACAAATGGCGGACCTCATCCCCAATTATCAAAGCTAAGGCTCAAAGTTGTAAGCACATTGGATTAGTGAAGACACAAGTTTGCAATTATAATGGTCTAGTGGGGGTTTGAACCTTGGTGGGCACAACAACAACACCACCACATAACCAACACACTAAGTGGTGGACCCTAAAACTAATCTAAATTAGTAGCACTAAACCGTTTCCATTTTTTTAAACTAGATTGAACTATTTTTTTAATGTAATTTTATTTCTTTAGAATTTAATATTGATTTAGAATGGTTTATGTTGCCACTTTAAGTACAAGAGGATCTACATTTGACCATTTATGTTTACACAACTAAGGACCACCATAAATTATACAAGTTTAAGATTTCCACTCATAATTGAACAAATTTGAAGAATAGTTTCGTCCTACTCATAATAATTTAGTCAAACGATAAACCTCTAATTTAGACTTATATCCATTCACTATATTCTAATTTACTTCAAAAGAAACAAACAAACAAAAAAAACCATACATATATAATCCAATTATTTTTTTATAAAAAAAAAATTCTGACATAATATCAATTTTGAAATATTGTCAAATCCAAGAATCCCAAAATATTTTTATATCTAATCTCTTTGGAAATTTAAAATCTTGTAAACATAGAAAATTTAACAAATCCTTGGTAAGTCAAAGTCAATTATGCTGATTTTTAAATTTAAAGCTCTAAAATCATGTGGAATCATAAGCAATTATCACCTACACCGTGCTCTAATGAGTTAAGTTGCAGGCCTTGTGAAGAACAGCAAATAGAGTGCTCATCAATTGCCTATATAGAATGATGTGATATTTATTACTAGAAAAATCTTTTGTAATGAAAACCTATATAGAATGAGAAAGGGTTGAAAGTTACTACAGTTTACCGGGCGTGCAAAATGTTACCCGGGTGAAAAGGCGAAGCGGTTTTTTTAATTAAAGTCTCGACAAACTTACCCGCGGGGAAACATAGGCCTGCAATGACACGTGGAACACTTTTTGCATGGCCCACCACTACGCATGAAGATTGCACTCATAAAAGTATGATTTTACGGATTAATATGTGCATTATTATAATATTGGGGAGATTAATTAAAGCATGAGATTATTTTTTTCTAGTGGATTTATTGTTGGGGAATCTTTTGTCCCAAACAAAGACAAGTCGTATGGTTATAATCATACCAAAGTCCACAATATGATGAGATTTTGGTGTCCTTTGTATCTAATCTCTTTGTCAATATTCTTTTTAAGGTAAAGATTGAGGGGACTTTAATATAGAGGGTCATTTCATGTTTGATATTCTTGTATAAAAGATATGCGAGAATATGTAAGGAAGACATATTTGTGTATTAGTGGAGATCCAAATGAATTTCCTTAGTCTAAATCAATGTACAGGGCTTGTTCTAGTGTCATACTGCTCTTAAGGTAAAGTTTTAGGGGACTTCAATATGGAGGGTCACTTCATGTTTGATCTTCTTGTACAAAAGACAAGAGATGATATGTTAGGGAGACATATCTGTGTTTTAGTGGAGGTCCAAATGAGTTTTCTTAGTCTAAATCAATGTATAGGGTTGTTCTGGTGTCATAGATACAAGAATCTTAGGTCATAAAGTTTGGTAGCTTAAACTAGGTGTTAAGCTTTATAATATTTCATATTGGTATCATTGACATAAGATTCTTAGGTCATGAAGTTTGATAGTTTAAATTAGGTGTTGAGGTAGGTGTTGAGGTCTAAATCAATACATAGAGGTTCTATTGGTTCATGGAGACAAGAAAAGTAGATAATAAAGCATGGTTGTCTAAATTAGATACCTTTTTTTATGTCAAGATCAATGTCTAGGGTTTCTATTAGTGTTTGATTGTTTTATCTTTGTAAAAAAGAAAATTGTAGATTTTATAATTTTGTATGTTTTTGGTATTCATTTTATCTTTATTGATTATTCTATTCATTTAGTGTTTAGTTTGAGAAATTATAGTACACGAGTTAACTAAACCTAGTGTTTTTCTATCCTTTTACCGAATTCACTCAATATAGTTATGGCATAAAGGATACTTTCAAATTCTTCAAAAGCAAAAATAAATCAAGGTGTTTTTGGAAATTTATTTATATTTTTGTGGGTATATAGTGCCTTACAACATCTCTTTCTTTTTAGAGAGGATCATATCCATTGTCGTCAAGTAATAGATGTTTTTTGTGCTCATAATGACTATGAGATCCATGTGAAGTTGTTTCAAAGGTATTGGGAAAATATCTTAGTAGCCCTATCACTATTTCTAATCTAGATTAGTCTTATGCAAATCTAAGTTCCACTACTTCAATATTTTTCTATTTATTTAATTTTATATTTGTATATAGTAAAAATGGGGCACCAGGATGTGTAATGAAGATAGGTGCTAGGATGCAAAATCCACTCCACTTTCACCGGATACAACTCTCAATAGGGGGCCACAAAGGAAAGAAGGAGATCTCTCAAGCCAAGCCCCTAATCGAATCCAAGCTAGATTAGCACCACCCAAATGATGTAGGGATGCTAATGCGAAGCTAGGATCTAACCAAGTGCTAAGAAGAAAGATTCCTTTTTCTATGAGTCGAATAGGATCAACTAGGAAAGAAAGTATAATGAAAATACTAATGGAATAGATCAAAACTACTATCAAAATGCTAAAGGGGGGGGAGGGCGGTGGGGGAGAATGATAACTCACCTTAGAAATGCTTGAGAGATGTGTCTATGCCCATATCTGTATTTCTATTTTTTATAATTGCACAGGAACTGAAATTGCCCGGATTTGAACTCGGAAACCTGAACCTACTAAACCCAGAAATATTTCTATCTCAAGATTATGACAACCTGGAGGGTGGATGATGACATGCAAAAAGTCCACCCAGGACTAGGTTGACCTTGGCCTATTCCAGGACTAGAAAATTGAACCAGGACTTTGTGTCTGGCACGAGAACTGTCAGATCTGCAAATAGGAATTGTATCTCCACTATCTAGGGGTAGGTCGACCTCAGCCTGCACTTGAATTTTGATGGAATAGAAAATGAATATTGGATCTATGATCTTCTTCCAAAAGGGTATTAAAATATGTAATTCAATTTGTCCTTCCAAAACCTACAAATCTGAAAAAGGGTGTGGGTGGTGGCTATATAAGGGTTTGCCTTAGTTAAACCCCCATTTTGGTGATTTCCACCTCTATGAATAATAATTATGAAATATCTTTGTGTTTGTAGTGCCCGTGAATCTAGACTGGAAATATAGAATGTTTAGAGAAATGTATGTAAAATGCCAATATCTAACCCTAGAGAGTGAAACCCTAGCATGTAAATGTAAATGTGTATGAAAATATGAAGAAACAATGCATGGATCTAAAAATAACATGGAAATCATACCAAGCCCCCAAGGCTGAAGTACTCCAAGCCACCTTCACAATCCATTTTCTACCCCATGTTGATGTCTTAAATAATTAAATGCTTGATTGGAAGAAGAATGCAAAGTGAAGAACTCTCTTGCTTTAATGGATGTTTCCAAGCCTTCTTGCTTCTACCTTGCAATTACACTATGTCAAATTGGGATATCCACGTGAGCTTTTCCACATGAAGTTTCCATATATCATCATCATACCAAATGAAGCATTCGAGTGTGAATTTATAGTGATTTTGGGATTACACCCCACAAGGGCCGACTGCACAAGGCAGGAATCCTTGAAATTTAAAATGGGCCTGGGATCCTGAAAGGGTTGTGCTAGGGATAGGATGGTCTCGGCCTAGTCCCTAGGGGTAGGCCAACCTTGACCTAGTCCCTAGAGGCATAGTCTTCCATAATTGTCCTGGGATTGCAAATAACAGTCAGTTCAAGGTTGGAGAAAGAGAAGAGCAAAAAAAGAACAATTTCGGGATGAAAAAGGACACCTTGTTGTTAGTTCCTACCTCAAGTTTTGTACCAAAGAAGAGGGAAATCAAGGAGGATTTTTTAGATCCTACCCTAATTGCTCCTAGGAGAGAGAAAATAAACAAGTCCAATGTGTTAGAACTGCACAATTTGGCTATGTCTTTGTTAAAATTGTCCAAATTTTGACATCATTTTGTATTGGCCTTGTTAAAAATTTCCTTGTCTGTCGAGAAAATGGAAATTAGTCTGCCAAGTTAAATAATGTCTTTAGTCCAAGCTGGTTTTTCCCTTCTTTATCCTTGCAATATGTTTGTGGAGGTCTATCGAAGTTAAAATGTCAATCTATATAGATCAACGGTCTCTGTTCGAAGGTTCAAGCGCAAGTTTGAAAGGTCAGATTAACGTAACATCGTAGGCTTACAACCTTGCGAAATATTTAATTTTTCATGTCGCACCTTCGCAATGGTCTTATTCTTTAAAAAAAAGCAGTAACAACCTTGCGAAGCGGTTAATTTGGAGTGTAGCGCACAGTCACTAGTCAGTTATCCGGTTAAGTTTTTAAGTTTTGACCATGTGCTGCAGTTAAGTTAGGCGGTCAAGTCATGTGTATCACAAGGTCACAAGACATTTAGTGGTTAGCATCAAATGATTGCGACCATGCGATAAGGTGTGTTGGCAGTTAATTAAAGTTCGTCGCATGTTCGCATGAGTTTTCAATAGTTAAGTTACCAAATTACGATGGTGTAAAATGTTGCCATGTGTTTAAAGAAAAAGTAAATTTGATGGTACAACCACATGAGTTTTAAATAAGATGATGTTGTTTGCCTATGGTTTTGTGAGACATGGACACATATGTTAGTAATAACTTATAAGGGGGGGAATCAATGACCTCAAAAATATTCCAATAATCAACCCTTAAAACTTAGTACCACAATATTATACCTCTAGTTATCTTCAGTCCTATAAGATGAATGCCTCCAAATACTTATATCAATTTACTACTACTCAGAATGCTTTGTAAAACCTTCTACTGTATGTTTACCGAATAGTAGTCTGTTAATTTACCGAAAGATAGTAAATTATCAAGAGTATACCAATCAATCCAGTTAAGTTAAGTGCAATGCAAAACACTAAAGTAATGACTCATAAACACATTGACACATGGATTTTAACATGGAAACCCTATTAAGGGAAAAAACCACTTGGGACCGGTAACCCAAAATTTTCACTCTTCTGAAGTGAGCTCGGTGAAGAGCCAACCTTGTTAAATGTTACAAACACACTATTAGGTGTGACCTTGTTAGAGGAATTAAAATTTTAGTCTGTCACTTGATATCAGGCATCTCTATGCTACCATCCTTGTGTAACCACCTAATTTCGGTCTGTCGCAACTATAGACCCTATTTGCCCTAAGTGTGATCATACCCTCGAGTTATGTCCAAACGACCCTGTTACTGTTTGGCATAATTATTTTAATCAATTTAATGT
>MU224718.1:211829-222255 GCA_018584345.1 Thuja plicata
TTAATGCCTTGGGCATTAAAGGCTCTTACATGTGCATTTATTGGGCCTCCAAGTTCATAAATGAACCTTGTCCCCCCCTCTCTCTCCCATTCTTCTATAAATAGAAGCCTATTTTGAGAGCAAATAACCCTTCTTGGGAGATCAAATTTGTATTGTTATGCTGCCATTTTCATGCTAGGATTATAAGCTATTTCATTTCAATACTAATTTTTAGTGTTATTTCATCATTTTAGAGCTAGTTTGCATGCTTGTTTCATCATTTAGCTTATCTTGAATTAAATCCTTCATACATAGGTTGTATTGGTCACTGTTTCATCAACATATTATGAGGGCTGATATGTTGGTGGTCATACTCTTCCTACGTTAGAAGGCAATAGATCGGTTTTAGAGGGTTTTATGTGTTTTTCGTGTTTCCACTAACCCCATATTGCTAAAGTAATGATCTATTGAAGTGTTTGTGTCAATCTAACAGGTACCCATTTTCACACTCACACCTTGATCAAACACTCACATGGCTTGTCAATAGGTATCTGGCATCTCATGCTATCTTCATGAACAAAATTTTTGATACTACTTGGGATGTATCTCTATATAGAAAGGATCTTTAAATCCTGCTCGGTTAAGAGACTTTCTGAATCAATGGTTAACCTAAAATAGTATGATCTATTTACATATACAACTTATACTTGCATATTTTCAGATCTATTGTAATCTCACAAAAATATTTTGATCAATATAACTCTGTTTATACCTTTGCTCCACTTTGATTCTTCTCGGTGATGTTTTTCTCTGTTGCTTGGTGTCCGCAGAAAAAATTGGCTCTTTCCTTAGCTTGATTGATCAGCACTATATGAAGTTGCTCTTCATCAGTTTCTCTTCAGCATCCTCTTTTTATTTTCTCCCCACCAATTCCTAATGAATTGAGTTGTCTCTAAAATAGACATGATATCACCATTGTTAGGTTCTTGATCTTCTTGATCTTCGCGTGATCCATAATTCTCGCCAATCAGATTTAAAGAAAAAATCTTGTTTTATCTCATTGATATCTTCTTGCCAACTGGACAAAACAACTTTAAATCAATTACTTATCTCTGGTTTATCTTGTCGATGAAAATAATGATAACTATAATTTAAATCTATATTTATCTCTGCCAGCTAGATATTTTGTCATTTTTGAACTCAAGTTAATTTCGGTGTTTAACTCTTTGATAGCGTCGGTCAACACTCCAGTTCTCCTTGGGCTTATCTATTGGTTTACACTATGTTTCTGGCCGTCGAGTTTTCTTGTGATTCTTCTCATCGGTAATTCTCATCGGTGTTCTTGCTCGAGCATCACTGTGACTTGATTTTTGGTGATCTCTCTCTGTCAGGTTCCACTGACTATCGGTGTTTATAGTCACATTGTCAATACTTGTCTTTTATGCATTACAGAAAGCATAATCTTTATCTCTCTGATTCTCTAAATTATTTGACACTTTGATTATAACTGATTAGATTATATCAAGTTGACATCAATGACAATACAATCCATTAACTGATTTAATGTCTTGCATTATCCTTCTGCATTTTGGTTATCAACTTAACATCTTCAAAAATTCAATCAGTTACATGTCATCAATATCCCCCTTTGGCATTGATGGAAACATATTACATTATCATACTATACTATTACTGATACAATATGAAATATACAGTTTCATCAATCTTTTCTAATGTAACTTATTACAAATGTCTGGCTCTCGGTAAGCTCAAAAATAGCTTAGATATGTTTATTGCAGAGTGGTTGTCTTCAATCTTCAATCCCTTCAATGGATAGATGTATCATCTGATATCTCAGTTTTGATATGTGCTCTGCCTTGAATGTTCCTCTTCTTGATAATCTCTTTTTCCTTTGACAACATTCTTTCTCTTTGTCTAAACTCTCTCCCTTTGTTACTTCTCTCCCTTAGATGGATATTTCATGTGTAATCAATTTCTCTCCCTTAGAATATTGATTAACTCTTCATGTATGATTCTCAAGACTTCTCTTCATGGATAATGATATAATATCTCCCTTTATCATGTCTCTCCTTTATGGAATCATCTCTCCCTTTGTATAATAAAAAATATCTCTTTTTTTGTATGATAAATCTCTCTTTTGTATGATAATGAGAACATCTCTCCCTTTGACAACAATGCCAAACAAACATACTTCTCCTTGTTTTATCATCTATATCATGTTCCATTCCTTTTCATAATATATTCCTTGAATTTCCCTATCCATCAGCAATACAATGTCTCTGGTCTTTGGTGTAGATATTGTACCTTGCAATGTATAGATGTATATGTTGTTGTCCATCTCACTGTTTGCATCAACATGACTGATCTTCATGTTTGGTATAGGATGATGCAACCTCCTAGTCAGATTACTGACTGATAGACAAGGGTTGAACCCCTAGTCTCTGTCTTAGGTACTCAAATGTATCCTCCGGTAATGGCTTTGTGAATATATCAGCTAACTGTTCCTTTAATTAAACATATTCCAGTGTCACTTCCTTTGCTTTCACTTGTTCCCTTAGATAGTGATACTTGATAGCAATATGCTTAGTCTTAGCATGCATGACTGGATTCTTAGAAATGTTTATTGCACTGGCATTATCACAATAGATAATTATTGGTTCAAGGATCTTCATATGCATACCTTCCAGTAATTGTTTGACCCATGCAATATTAGAGCAGTTTGTAGTAGAAACCACATATTCTTCTTTTGCAGTAGACTGAGAGATGCATCCTTGCTTCTTTCTTATCCATGTGACAAGTTTGTCACCCATGAAGAATGCCCCTCCAGTTGTGCTCTTTCGGTCATTAATGTTTCCATCCCAATCAGAATCTATATAGACTTTTAGCTCAAATTTTCCTTCTCTCTTGTACCATAAACCATAGTCCTCGGTGTTCTTCAAATATCTCAGGATTCTTTTGATAGCAGTCATATGTGATTCTTTGGGATTAGCAGAGAATATTGCAACTATTCCTACTGCATGTGCTATATCTGGTCCAGTGTGAAAAATATACATCAGTTTTCCAATCATGGATCTATATAAGGTCTAATTTACCTCATTTGTCTTGTCTTCTTTTGTCAGCTTGCATCCAGTAGCCATAGGTGTTCCAACTGGTTTGGAGTCTTCCATCTTGAATATCTTCAGCACTTCCTTGATGTATTTTGACTGAGTGATGTAAAAGCCTGCATCTTGTTGAAGAATCTGTAGACCAAGAAAGAATTTGATCTCTCCAAACATAGACATTTCAAATTCCTTGCTTATTTCATTAGCAAAGGATTTGCATAATAATTCATTCCCTCCAAAAATGATATCATCAACAAAAATTTCAGCAATCAGAATATTACCATCGGTATCTTATTTTAAGTACAGATTGCTATTTTCACTTGTTCTGACAAATTTTATGCTAATGAGATATGAGTGAGGTCTTTCATACCAGGCTCTCGGTGTTGTTCCAATCCATACAAGGCTTTGTGTAGTCTACATACCATGTTTCTCTTAACTGGATCAACAAACCCTTATGGTTGTTCAATGTATACCTCTTCTTCTAGTATTCCATTTAGGAATGCAGATTTGACATCCATTTGGTATACCTTGAATCCTTTAAATGCAGCATAACAAAGTAAGATTCTAACTCCTTCTAGTCTAGCAACTGGTGCAAAGGTTTCACCATAATCAATTCCTTCTTCTTGTTCATATCCCTTGCATACTAATCTTGATTTGTTTCTAGTGACTTGTCCATTCTCATTCAGCTTGTTTCTGAATATCCATTTTGTACCGATGACATTCTTGTCATCTAGTCTCAGTACTAATGTCCATGTATTATTATTCTCAATTTATTCTATCTCTTCATTCATAGCACTAACCCATTCTTCATTCTCAAGTGCATTGTTAACAGATTTAGGCTCAAAGTCACAAAGTAAACATCTGGTGTTAAGTGACTTACTTCTTGTTCTTGTTCCAACCTTCTTGTCTCCTATGATTTGATTCTGTGGATGATGTCTTCTGACATACTTGGCAAGTTTCGGTTCAGCTCTGTTTCCATCATTATGATTATCTTCTTCACCTTCATTTTCATCTCCATTGTTCAGAACATCATCTTGAGGATTATCTTGATCGTCGGTAATTGCAGCCTAATGCTAGGGTGCAATGTTTTGATGCTCAGGAATGACACACTGTTGCTCGGGTAGAGTGTCAAGTTCTGTATAAACAAACCTGTTGTAGTCCTTTGGTTCTTTTTTTCTTTCCTTATCATTCTTTTCTGCAAATTCATCTATTTTCACATTTGCACTTTCAATGATTTTGTTAGATGACTTTTTAAAACATTTATAAACCTTTCTTTTGGTTGAATACCCTAGGAAGATACCTTCTTCACTTTTGCAGTCAAGTTTTCCATTTCTATCATCCTTCAATATATAAAATTGACTACCAAAGATTCTGAAGTAACTTACATTGCGTGTATGACCATACCAAAGCTCATATGGTGTCTTCTTTGTGTCCTTCTTCAATTTTACTCTATTTAATGTATAGACAGTAGTACTGACAGCTTCCCTATAGAATGTTTAAGTGATGCTTTTCTCAATCATCATTGTTCTTGCACAGTCAACAATTGATCTGTTTCTCCTCTCAGCAATTCCATTTTGCTGTGGTGTCTTTGCTGCAGAAACCTATCTTTTAATTTCATGCTCATTGCAATAGTCAGTGAATTCTTCTTAAGTAAATTATCCTCCTCTATCTGACCTTAAGCATTTCAATTTCTTTTCACTTTGTTTTTCAACCATTGCTTTATACCATTTAAACATCTTAAATGTTTATTATTTATCTTTTAAAAACATGACTATCATCATTCTAGAGAAATCATCAACAAATAGAATGAAATACCTATCTCCATAGTAGCTCTTTATCCTCATGGGTCCACATAGATATGTATGGACTATTTCTAGAATTGCAGTAGATGATTGGGTTTTTCTCTTGAAACTAGACTTTTTCATCTTACCTTTTTGACAATTTTTGCACATGATATGCTCAGGGTTAGTCATTTTCAGTAAGCCTCTGACATTCCTTTTGTTTCTTATCTTTATCATTTTTTCAAAGTTTAAATGACACAATATTTTATGCCACAACCATAGGTCTTTATTTCTAGCCATTAAACAAGTGGTGTTAGTGTCATCAAGATAGAAATGGTTACCTTTTGTCTTCTCACCAGTACCAATAAATCTACCTGATTCATTGAAGATCTTTGCCTTCCTATTTTCAAATGCTACTCTATGACCTGAATTTTTAAACTGAAAACCACTTAAAAAATTGTAATTCAGTCCTTTAACCCAGTAAGCATTTTCACATTTAATCAAGTTATTCAACATTATGGTTCCTTTACCTTCAACTGGACAAGGTGTATCATTTCCCATTCTTACTGAACCACCATTATAGTATTCAAAAGTCTTAAACTTTTGTTTATCACCGGTCATATGGTGAGTGTAGCCACTATCTATGATCCAAACATCATTTTTACTAACTTTAGATATGAGTGCAGTTTCTACATACCTTTCTTCATCTTCATCTGAATCATCCTTCATGGCTACAAATACCATCTCGATGTCTTCTTTTGATCCGGTGTCAGTGTCATCAACTTTGTTCTTAGCTAGGTAACAAGCTTTCTTCCCTTTGTCCTTGTAGTCTCAGGTATCTCTCTTGTCAGATTGTCAGTTGCTTCGGTAATCTCTATGTTCACCTTTATCAAACTTATTCTCATATGGTCTGTCATTTCCTCTGTCATCTTTTCTTCGGTTTGGACATCTTGCAAAAATGTGTCCAACCTCTTTACAATTGAAACATACAAGTGGTAATTTTACCTTTGTATCTTCCTTTGCCTCTCTGCAATCTTCTTTCTATTAGTGCTTCAATTTCATCAAGTCCTTGATCCTCATTGTCACTGTCACTATCATTTCTAACAGCATGTCTATGACTTAAGTTACTTATCTTTAGAGAAGATTTGAATGCAGATTCTATGGATCGTAAGACACTATTGTCAAAGTTATTCATCTCAAATGAAATTAGTCTACCAATCAGACTATCTAGAGTAACTATATTGTTTGTAGCTGCTCTCATTTCTTGAATAATAGAAACTCTAATAGCATAAATAGGCAATAAGGTTCTTAATATTTTCCTTACCACTGTCTCCTCTTCAAGTACACCTCCAACTCCTTAGATAGTATTTACTAACTCTTTGATTCTGCAGCTATACTAAGTAATGTTTTCTCCTTCTTTCATCCTTAGGTCATCAAACCTCCCTCTTACGCTTTATGTCTTTTCTCTGAGTACATTGGCATCTCCTCCATGTACAAGCTTCAACTTATCCCACATTTTCTTTGCATAGGTGTAGGTTTTGACATCTTCAAACTCAGCATCAGAGAGTGATGATGCAAGTTCTATCATCATGCAGTTATGCTCATGTTTGACTCTTAATTGTTCAAGAGTATGAGGTCCTGTAGGCAACACATATTCAGTATCTAAGTATTGAACAATATCATTTCCAATACCTGATAGGTGGAGTCTTATTCTACTTTGCCATGATGCAAATTTGTCTATATTCAACTTGGGCACATCTTGTCTGCTCATCTTGTGATCTTTTTCTTGAGCTGTTAAACTCCCTTTCTAAGCACACAAGCTCTGATACCAATTGTTAGTAATAACTGAGAGGGGGGGGAGTCAGTGGCCTAAAAAATATTCCAATAATCAACCCTTAAAACTTAGTACTACAATATTATACCTCTAGTTATCTTCAGTCCTATAAGATGAATGCCTCCAAATACTTATATCAATTTACTACTGCTTGGAATGCTTTGTAAAACCTTCTACTATATTTTTACTGAATAGCAGTCTATGAATTTACCAAAAGGCAGTAAATTATCTAGAGTATACCAATCAATCCAGTTAAGTTAAGTGTAATGCAAAACACTAAAGTAATGACTCATAAACACATTGACACGTGGATTTTTAACATGGAAAATCTGTTAAGGGAAAAACCACTTGGGACCGGTAACCCAAAATTTTCACTCTTCTGAAGTGATCTCGGTGAAGATCCAACCCTGTTAAAGGTTACAAACACACTACTAGGTGTGACCTTGCTAGAGGATTTAAAAGTTTAGTCTGTCACTTGATATCGGGCATCTCTATGCTACCATCCTTGATCAAACACTCACTTGGCCTATCAATAGGTATCTGGCATCTCATTCTATCTTCATGAACAAACTTTTTGATACTCCTTGGGATGTATCTCAATATAGAAAGGATCTTTAAATCCCACTCGGTAAAGAGACTTTACGAATCAATGGTTAAACTAAAATAGTGTGATATGTTCACATATACAACTTATACTTGCAGACTTTAAAATCTATTGTAATCTCACAAAACTATTCTGATCAATATAAATCTGTTTATACCTTTGCTCCACTTTGATTCTACTCGGTGATGTTGTGCTCTGTTGCTCGGTGTCCGCAGAAAACTTTAGCTCTTTCCTTAGCTTGATTGATCAACACTGTATGAAGTTGCTCTTCATCAATTTCTCTTCAGCATCCCCTTTTTCTTTTCTCCCCACCAATTCATAATGAATTGAGTTGTCTCTTAAATAGACATGATATCACCATTGTTAGGTTCTTGATCATCTTGATCTTGGCATGATCCACTATTCTTGCCAATCAGATTTAAAGCAAAACTCATGTTTTATCTCGTTGAGATCTTCTTGCCAACTGGACAAAATAGCTTTAAATCAATTACTTATCTATGGCTTATCTTGTCGATGAAAACAATGATAACTACTAGTTAACTCTATATTTAGCTCTGCCAGCTAGATATTTTTTCATTTTTGAACTCAAGTTAATTTTGGTATTTAACTCTTTGATAGCGTCGGTCAACACTCCAAGTCTCCTTAGGCTTCTCCGTTGGTTTACACTATGTTTCTGGCCATCAGGTTTGCTTGGGATTCTTCTCATCGGTGTTCTTGCTTGGGCATCACTATGACTTGACTGTCAGTGATCTCTATCCATCGGGTTCCACTGACCGTCAGTGTTTGTAGTTACATTGTGAATATTTGTCTTTTATGCATTATAGAAAGCATAATATTTATCTCTCTGATTCTCTGAAGTCTTTGACACTTTGATTATAACCGATTAGATTATATCAAGTTGACATCAATGAAAAAAAATCCATTAACTGATTTAATGTCTTCCATTATCATTTTGCATTTCGGTTATCAACTTAACATCTTCAAACATTCAATCAGTTACATGTCATCAACGTATACATGGTATTATGATCAGCGGATGGCGCATATTCGCAAGATTTTTTGGTTTAAACATTTGAGGCTTGTGGTTGTGCAAAAGAGTAAATGCTAATCCACATCAAATAGGACCTCTAGTCCAAATTTGGGCCAGCATTAGATGGTTAAGAGCAATTAGGTGGATTAAGTGCAACTTGGGTCACCAATGACCTAAGAGTTTACTCTAACCCCAAGAATTTTCTCCAAATTTAAATTGGGAAATGATTGTTTGGTTTTAGCAGGATTCCTAAATCCTCATCATCCTTCTTCGAGATTCACACACAAAAATGACTAGGAGAGGTATGTAAACAAGGTATCCTCCGCCATTTTTCATATCTCAATCAAGGTATCAAATCAAGGATATCTCAATACTTCATGGATCATCTCTCAATAAATTTAAGAAAGTAATAAAGCATCAAGTTCAATTCAAGCATTCAAACATTCATGGCATGCAATACAAGTAGTGATTTATAGATCTAAGCATTTGTGAATGCATCAATGTTCTTCTTATCTTAAGAGACAATATTAAAGACAACTTAAAGAACTTTCATGTGCATTTCAACTTTAAGAATGTTTGTGAAGGTATAAACATTTATAAAACCTCTGCTACATATTAGTGTGCTTCCTTTTCAAAAATATTCATTTCAATTTAAAGATTGATTCCTCAACTAGAGTTTGAGTTGGGAAAACCCCTTTCTACAATCATTTTCCTTATTTATTTTATGCAAGACCAAGTGGCACACATTGCAGGAAGAAATACAAATGGATCAGGAGAAGGGCTATAGTTTGCAATTGATTTCATCAGAAAGTGTTAGGTCAAGGGTGAGAAAGATTCCCCTAACATGACATAGGGAAACTGAGTCACTCCTGACCTCTTGTTTCAACCCAAAATATTTTGTGCAAGTCAGTTAGAGTCTCTTTTTCCTAGATCTGGTCTCAAAATTATTCTGTCACTCCATAGTGATTCTATGCATGAAGAAAACCATCTTCTCTATCCATGTAGCCCTAGATATTTTATTTCTAAAATATATTTTCATAAATTCATATTCCATTCATAAGGGGTCATTGCATCCTCTTAGTTCTTGAGCCTCCTTGATCCTAGTGGATCGTCATCCTTCCAATGTAAGAAGAGATAGGCCTTAGCTTCCTAATTTTCCCATGCATCCTAATGCTTTCCTATTTCTACCATTACATTTTGGTGAAACTACCTCTCTTAGTCTTAGTTTTGATTTGGTGAGACTAGATATATTCTTTATGTGTTGCATTACTACATTTTATGCATGTACAAATATATTGTGTACACGTGCTTCATTTTATGCAATGTTTAAATGATTAACTTAATAGTAATTTTCATTTTTTAGACATTCCTTCTTTCATTTTTTTTTTATGATTTTTATGACCTTAAACCCTACATCCAACTTTCCTGTGAGAAGAAATGTGCTCAAGTATATTTACCTTTTTATTATTTGCAATTAAATTCTCTTGTTCAGCCTTTTGAGCTACAATCTCAGTATATATAACTAATTCTTTAGGCTTCATCGCATTAGGGTTTCCCTTCAGTATTATGATTGGCTTGCTCAAATCAATGATTTGCTTCCTCTTTTTTCTCTTCTTCTTCTCAATCAATATTATCTCTCTAGTAGAGCGTTTGGAACGTAATGCCTTAGTTGCATCAGGTGACTCGGTATGGGTACTGACTATGCTTTCTTCTTCTTTTACTTCTTCTTTTTGTCTCTTCATTATTTTCCTTGGGTAAAAGTACGGAACTGTGTCACACTGGAGGACCATTTGACATGTTTCGGCCGGACATGTTTCGGTCGAATATGTTTCGGTTGAATATGTTTCGGCCGGACATACGTGGCGCACACGCGGCGCCAAGTGGCGTCCATGTGGCGGCATGGTTTCGGTCGAACCGGGTTCGACCAAAACATGTTTCGGTCGGACCAGGTTCGGTCGAAACCCTCAAAATCTATATAAACCCCAAAATCGGTTTGAGCGGCTCATTTGCACTGAGCCCCTTCCACGATTTGCGGAGCGGAATAGGAGTACTTCGGCCGAAAATTGGTAGGATTTT
>MU224718.1:242740-302654 GCA_018584345.1 Thuja plicata
TCTTTATTGCAATGAAAGAAAAAAAATAAAATTATTGTGCTAAGTTGAAATGTGATTTGTAATGAATAATTATTCAATGTGTAGAAAGGAGAAATGGGATTAGTATATAAAGTAAGGAATATAATTGTAAATGAAATGTTATTTTCTTACCCTATCTTTTAAGTTCTAAATGTGAAAGTAAAGAAAGGTAATGAAATTTAATTTGGATAAGTAATGTAAATATGTTAGTAAATGAAATTCATTAAGGGAACCTTAAGGAATGTAAATGTGGAGTAGTAATGTTGTAATGTAAAAAAAAAAAAATTAGTTGCAATTTTGGTCATAAGACCTGATTCCTTATGGGTTCCCTGGCGGGGACATTACATTCTCGGTAGTGTTGTTCTCATTGAATCCAATTCCTAATCTATCATTCAGTTGCTTTTAATTCTTAACCTCTTTGTCCAGTGATTTCATTACTTCTTCATTTTTTCTCAGTATTTCATTTGCATCATTTTCAGCTTTCAATCTTTTGTCCATTCTTTCTATTTCAGCTTGCAGTGCTTGATTCTCAAATTCCTTTCGGGTACAATCCTGATTTGCATTCAAAAGTTGGTCAGTCATATTGTAGTGAACTTGGGTCATCCTTAAGATTTCATTATCTTTCTAAGTTAACCTAATTTCAACTTGTCTTTTGTCATCTTCTACAATTCTCTTTTCATACTGAGTTGTTCTTTTACCTTCAATCGGCTCAATCATACTTAAGCTATTAGCATCAAGATCTTTCTTCATCAAATCCAGTAGCTCGGTAAGAGAGTCATTCTTTTCAAGTATTTCTCTTATAGAAATCTCAAACTCACTAGTCACACTTCCTTCAGATGGAGTCTCAAGTGTATCAACTTGTTCTTGTGTAACCTTTAGTTCATCATATAGTTTCCTTCTCATCCTCAGATATTTCTCAAGTTTCTTTCTCAGATCCATGATTAACTCTCGTGCACTCTCTAACTCACGTTCAAGACCATCAATCCTCTTAAATTGTTTATAACCTTCCATGACTAATATCTTTAACTCTCATGTGGTCAAACCTTTAATTCAAGAGTACAAGATCTGATACCAATTATTGGAATGACTATGGAAAGTTGGGACTAAGAGGGGAGGGGTGAATCAGTACCACTAAAATTTTTAACCACAATTACTGATTAAACTATATACTACTGCTTGCTGATTACCGAGTTCATAACTTTGAAATAAAAGTAATGTAATTCTTAAAAACATCAAAATATTAAACAATTGAACTCATAACACCATGATTTTGCTAACACAGAAATCCTTGGTTAGAGGATGAAAATTGTGGTGGTGATGACACCCACAACCTTCACTAACTGCAGTATAAAGGGTGCTCGGTGAGAGCTACAAATTTTAGCTATGTATGGTAGCTTACTCGGTTAAGAGTATATATAAGACTTGTTAGGTCTACCTGGTTAAAGGATTTTTACAAACTCTACACTTAGAGATGTACCCTATTAAAGGATTTATAAATATAAAATTGGTTAAGATCTACCCAGTATTGGGATTTAAAGCTCTTAATACAATAGTATCAATATCTTAACAATGTTTGTAAAAATGCATCAAATGTAAATGTTGTTAAGACTCTATGTTCTCTGATATGTGTTACCTCAATTCCCAAATTGTAACATTGTTTTGTTCTGCTCTGCTGTAGCTGAATTTCTGCTCGATGCTCTCTGTTCTTCAATAACTCCTTTAACAACAATAAAATAACATCTCTTTTCCCTTCTTCTCTATCTTCTATATCTATATATTTCTCTCTTACAAATTCATCCAAAATATAGATGAGTTTTGCCTCTTAATCTTATGCATTAGGTACGCTATAAATTTCTCTTGACCGTTAGATCTTCTTTCCAGCTTAGTGACCATGTCAATTTTACCTTGGTACTTGTTGTTTTTCTTAGAAATGACAAAAATTATTTTTTCCGTTTGATCTTTGCCTTAGATCTTCACTCTAATCTATTTGAATCATCGATCATGTAACAAACTGTTATAAATACTTGTATACACATAATTAATGCTCTTACAATCATTAAATATGATATGATATCATTTTTTATTAACTGTTTAACTTGGTTAAATAACTCCATATTACTCGGTTAAGTGATCTTCATCACTCGGTGTAATATCAACTTGGTGTACTACATGCACTCAGTGTAGTGTGTACTTGGTAATTGTAAGTGTTCGGTACTCTTTCAACTTTGTTACTTTACCGAATGGCTCGGTGTACATTGTCGACTTGTCTTATCCTTGACTATTTGATTTTACTTATTGATTCTTCTTGACTCTATGAATTTGTCTAAACTAATGACAAAAAAATATCTTGTAGAGATAACAATGTTAACTATGGTCTGAAAGTTGTGTTAACCAATGTTCGGGAGTAATGCAGTATCAGTTGTATACATATGTGTTGGTATTGATGAATGTTGATTGTTGGAGATAATTGTAGAGGGTATATCCAAATGTCTCAAGCCTTATATACAGTGTTGGAGAGGGTTTTAGTTGTTTGTGCATGAAAATGGCTAAGTATGACTACCCCAAGCAGTATGTTAGAATGATTTTTTTCTTTTTGGTCTACATCATCACACACTGATTCATATCACCCTACACTTAGAATGTGATGTTGATGGATGTTGAAGGTTGTCATATCTCATATTGTATGGTTCCATTTGATATGCAGTCAAGTTTGTAGTGTTTCAAGAGTTTTGGCATGATAGAGACAATATAACAGTTTGAAAAATGCCTTTCATTCCTTTGCCTTCAGGTGTTTTAGTGTTGTAGATCGCAGATATTTATATGTTGGTGTGAGGTGATGTTGTGTTAATAATCCATGATAGTTGTAGAGGTCCACAATATATTTTGTGATTGGTTGGCCAATGCGCATTAACAATATTATCTTTTGGGGCCAACTCAAGATATTTTGGTCCATGTGGTAACATGGGGTGTTAATGGAGATGATTTAGGATTAAGAGGAAGGTGTCTTGACATGGTGTGATCCCTCAAATATCTTATTTCCCTTTTGCATGCTTTGTAGAATGAAATTGGTTCGACCATCTAAGTGTTGCACATTACATGTAATTAGGCTGACCGAATTGATGTTATTTTGAGTTGTGGTTGATATATAGAGGTGGATATCCTTAGTATATTGATGCATGAGGTGTATGTGATGGTGTACCATATATTGTGAAGTCCAAAGATATAAATGTGCATACAAGTAGTAATGAATTCAATTACATATGTATACACAGTTAACTATAATCAACATTTCTAAGAAGGTGCTTCTCTTCAATTCAATCACAATAATTCATTGTAATTATTTATATTGTACCTTGCCCTGAAGAAGTGATCTTATATTATTATCAACTCCTTGTATCGTGCCCTGAAGAAGTGATCTTTGATTGTTAGCAAGTTCGTGTATCGTGTATTGTGTCCTAAGGTTGTGTGTTTTATTCCACAAGATCATATCAGGAGTAGTGCGCTCCTTGGTCTTTGGCCTTAAAACATTGTAATTAGTTTTCATTTAACGAGTGTGATTCTCAATACAACTTTTCTGCATTAGGTTTTCCACGTAAAAATGTTGGTGTCATTGTGTTCTTTTTGTTTCAATTATTTACTTCTCCACATAAGTTAATTGGAATGAATGGCCAATAATTGGTTAATTTTTAATACATGTTGATTCAACCCCCTCCCCCCCAAGCATTTGAAAGTGTTCAACTAATAGATCTTCTTATATACTTATAGTTACATTAGGGGACATAGCCCAAAGATAACATCCCTAGACTATATTCTATGTTCCAAAATATGCATTCTAGAGTCTTCCTTGTAGTAAGATGTGACAACTTCTCTGAATGTGTATCTCCTTTCTGTTTCCCAACCAATAGCTACTACTAAGAAATCTCCATTATAGGACGATGAGATTAAACACATATTTATGAATGGTTTATTTGTTATCTTTGAAAGTCATTTTCATTCATCTACATTCATTTTTAGATTCAAATGCTACTTTATGTAAGTGTGAATACTTATAGCACTTCCCCTATTTTTTCATAAGTAAAAATCATTTTCCTACTCATAATGAAGATATACTTGACAATATTCATAATCATCACAACATATTTTTTAAAAGCATGATCATCAAAATTATAAGAAAAATAATAAACATCTTTTGACCATCCAAATTAATTAAATACATTTTTTTTTTACTATTTTTAAATTCTAATTTTTATTTTAAAATTTATATCCACTCTCAATTAAATTAATTAATTATCATACAACAATAACAGATGGAGGATATTGGTGTTGTTACATACAATGCAAATTATTAAGAGTACCAAACACCTTTGTTTTTCCCTTGCTACTCAAGGATATACATTAATTCGCATATGACAATGAGTAATCTTCATCTAATGGGAATATAATAATTTAAGTATATGCTTACATGAAATCTTTTTTATGACTTTTCAAAAAATAGTCTTAATGTTAAGAGTTTAGTGACTTCACGTTAGAGTTTGGTAAGCCAAATGTATTTTAATTAATATTAAAGGGAGCACTCCTTCCCTTTATGTATTTTTTAATATTGACACCAAAAAAATTTGTTTGTTAAAAACACATTTCCTAGTTAGCATTCATCAATGAGTCATGTGCTCTTACTTTTTAATTTAGCCAATGAGGGACTACATGAAAAGCCACAACACAAGCACGTTGATTAAGAAAGCTCACCTAATATAGTTAGTGAATTTGGTATTCTTGAAATAGACATCCACATTATCAAGTGAAGTCAAGGGCGAATTATAATAGCAATGTTTGATATAAAAATAGATAAATTATTTTATTCAAAAGTTTAATTAAGTGGTTATTTTACTCTCATCTAATTGAATATATTTCTACTATAGAGGTGTCATGACTATCTTTCTACTATAGAGGTGTCATGTGTAGTCATGATTGTATCTTTTTACAACTTTGCAATCTATTACCTCTCAATGGAAGGATTTGAGATAATCTTCTAGCATACCTACTTATTTGGTATCTCTCAATTGGTTCTTTCAATTCTCTCTCATTATGCTACCATTCATTTTTTCTCTCTTTCATCTTTAATGTCTATTTTGACCTTACATTGAGTCACCCATGATTCTAGATTTTGAAGTTTTGTAAGGAGTGAATCAAAGTAAAATTAACAGTGCTTTTATGCATCTTCATATTGTTCAATGTAGTACTCATGCATGTAACTTTCATATTCCACAACAGGGTTGGATTCTTTATGTGTCATCCTGAATGAGTGAAGTGCTATTGTCCATACTTCATTCAAATTAAATAAGTGTGACAGGTGTAAACATTAGCCTAGATGACATGGCAATTTCTTGAAATTCAAAGACATGATTGGAAGTATATTAAGTCATTTTCATGTCATTTGTTATACAATATAAAAAATTCATTATCACTTTGAACATGATTTGGCTTGTACAATAAACTAACCTCTCAAATTATATGTTACATGTATTGTCACCATTTTCTTTTTCATATATCGCAGTCTTTGTTAGTTTTAATCTTATGGTGTCAATCTTTTTTTCTATGCTTTTCCTTTGGATGGCAATATTGATGTCAATAGACTCATGTGTGCTTTGAATGTTTGGAAACTCCAGAACATATAGTGATGTTTTTAGTGGCTAATATTTGTCAACTGGCTAATTTTTTAAAATTGAGAATTGAAATTTGGCTAATAATTCTATATTTAAGGCAACCTAAATCACCACATTTAAAAAAAAAATTTGTTTTAGAAATATTAAATTGCCAAATATTTTATTTTATTACAAATTTGAACTCAAAGGTTCGCCACAATATTTGATACATGAATAGATCCAATTCACCTAAATTTCATATGTTATTATAGAAATCTAAATTAATTCGCCAATAATATATCATAATTATTAGCTATAGTAGGACTGTATCGCCAATATTTAGTTGTCATTATTAATTTAAAACATAATCTAGTGATCCTCATTATATTCCATGAGGTAAAAAATGTTACTATTTGATTTATAATACTTATGGGAGCTAAAACTTTCTTTATATTGTTGATAAATCAATGGTCTTGAAGAAATTTTGGGTCTCATTAGAATTAAAAATATCGATACATTTATCTCACACAATACAATGAGGGTTATTAAACTATATTTTAAATGAATAGTAGCAACTAATTACTATAGATTCTATCCCTTAAACCCATCAAAGATTTCCACATTTAGCCTAATAATTTTCTATAAGAATTCCATTTTTTTTAATAGAATGATTCCCCATCGTGGTGAATGAATTTCTTGTTATTGTTTTGTTTGAGATTCACCAATATTTTCTACAAAAATAATTGTGATTCAAAAATAATTGCCTTTTTTATAGGTAAAGTAGTATACTCATTTTATTAATTATAAAAGTTGTATACAAGAGAACCCGGTTCATGGAAGCATACTGACAGGAAAGAAATGGGTAAAGAAATCCTCTAGTTGTAGCTCTTGATGCAAAACCTAGAACGTAAGATGTTGATACCGGAGCATCTTGGGTTCTTAGCAATCCTGTATCAAACAAAAATATGTTTGTTTGGGGTTGGTAGCTTGTTGGGGACTGCTCCCTAAAGTGCTCGATAACTGCTCTTGTTTGATCGATTGAAGGTTTGTTGGTTGGTTTCACTGATCGGGCTTGGTTACTTGTTTTGGTTTACTTTGCCGACGTGTCTCGGTGGTTGTCTTGACTGCTCGGTGGTTTCACCGATTGGTCTCTGTTCCTCGATAGTCTTTCTCACCGAGTTGGTTTTTGGATGTTGGATCTTTTGGCCGACATGTGCATTTAATTTATGTAGCATAATTAATGTTAGGGTCTCTTATTGGGATTCACGTGGACCTAAATCTAGGTCATTGTTGTTTCCTATGTTGGATCTTTAGGATCTTTTGGGGCCAACCTTTTTGGTATCCTTTTGTATAAAATTTGTGTTTTGATCTTAGATTAGAGGTAGTTTTGAAGGCGGTACTAGGGCAGTAAGTAGATAGAAATTAGATAGTACATGTATGAGGATTGTTCTGTAAAGACTTTTGATGTATTTGGTCGTAAACAGGAAGGCCTCACAGCCTAACATGTATGAAATTTGATGAAATGATATAAAGTTTGTATTCCTCTTCTCCCTCTCTATGTTTTAAAGCTTCCGTGTTGAATTTTGCAAGATGGTTTGGTAGCTAGGAATGCCCTTGGACCTAGTTACTGACCCTCCTTGCATCAGGCAGTATCAGAGCAAAGGTTAGATCTAAGGTTCCTTCTTGTAAATCCTAGTTGGTTGATTTGTTGTGGGGTAGCAGATTGCGATCTGACCTGCAATTATAGAGGGTTTCAAGATGGTTCATGGAAGAGGAAATGAAGATCCAGGCTTAGCTGATATGCTATGACATATTGTTGCAAGATTAGAAGCTGTTGAGACAGCCTAGTGTTGAGGAAGACATCTTGAGGATGTTAGTGATGATGAATTTGAGGAAGTGCAAGGACCAACCACATCTACACCTGTGATGGATAAGGAAGAAGAAAGATTCATGCGAGCTTTGACAAGTTTGAAGTCCACACCTCAGTTTAATCCTCCTAAGTATAGTGGGAAATTGGATTCAGATGAATTCATAGACTGGATAACTGAAATGGAGAAATACTTTGAGTACGAGAATGTAACATAGGAGAAAATGGTGAAGATTGCAAGTACAAAGCTGAAAGGTCATGCATCCTTGTGGTGGGAGCATCTACAATTGGATCGAAAGAAGGGTAAAGACAAGATCAGGGTATGGGATAAGATGATAAACAAGTTGAAATGCAAGTTTCTACCTTGTGATTACCATATTAACCTAGTTAGGATAATGCAAAGTTTTAAGAAAAAAGATAGCTCTGTGAAAGATTACACCGAGGAATTTTACAGATTAGATATCAGATCTGGACATGTTGAGGATGAGGTGGAAAGAATAGAAAGATACCTAAATAGATTAATAAGTTCTATACAATATGAGATCATCTTGGTAAAGATGGAGAGAATTGAGGAGGCATATCAGTTAGCCCTAAAAGCTTAGGAGAAATTGAACAAAATACATGAACAAAGACAAAGAGGAAGAGGTGTTAGATTCTCTAGAGGAAGAGGTAGATCTTATGGTGAGAACATTAGATCTGATATGGACAAGAAACACATCAAGATAAAGGCAAAACCGAGTGGAAAGGTGGAATTTCATTATGAGAAAGAGGCAACTACTCCCGAGGTGGATATAGCAGAAGAGGGTTCTAAGGAACTTGTTACAATTATGGAGAAGAGGGACATAGATCATTTGAATGTACACATGCAAGCAAGAAATTTGATAGTAGCATAAATTCCTTGGTGCAAGAGGAGTTACCGAATGAACTTGAGAAGGAAGGAAACTTAATGGTTAGAAGGATATTATGGAGTCGGAACAATAAGCAAGATGCAGTAAGGAAGAGTTTTTTAAAGACTAGATGCATAATTCCAGACAAAGTTTGGAAAGTAATTGTTGATATTGGAAGCTTAGAGAATCTGGAATATGAGGAAATGGTCACCAAGTTACAGTTGGAAAGAATGAAGCACCCAAATCCCTATGAGATTTCATGGATCAAGGATGAGCATACACTTATGATGAGTGAATAGTGTTTTGTGAATCTGAAAATTGGAAAGTATTATGATAAGGTGTTGTCTGATATTATGCCTATGGATTGTTGTCATATTTTGTTTGGTAGACATTGAAAATATGATAGAAATGCTATACATGATGGAAGATTAAATAAGTATACTATTTGGGTTGACGATAAGAGACAAATATTATTACCTTTAGTTGAAGAATCTGTTGGTGGAATATGCACATATGTGAAATTTTGTTTGATGGAAGGTATGCAGTTTGTTAAGGATCTGAAGAGAAATGATGTATGTTATGCTTTGATTCCTAACAAATTGAGTGAGAAAATAGAAGATGAAACTCCTGAGAAAGTCAAAAAGTTGCTTACTGAGTATAGGGAGATTATTTCAAATAATGTACCTGATGGTTTTCCACCAATAAGAGATATTAGTCATTGTATGGATCTAATTACTGGACCTAGTTTTCCAAACAAGGCAACACACCGATTGACACCAACCGAGAATGAAGAACTCAAACGATAAGTTAATGAGTTATTATAGAAAGGTTTGATCAGAGAAAGCTTGAGTCCATGTGTAGTACCATTTGTGTTAGCACCTAAGAAGAATGGAGAATGGTGAATGTGTACTGATTCAAGAGCTATTAACAAAATAATAGTTAAGTATCGGTTTCTTATACCAAGGATGGATGATATAATATATTGTTTGAGTGGAGAAAAATATTGTACTAAGATTTATTTGAAGAGTGGATATCATCAGATCAGGATCAAAGAAGGTGATGAGTGGAAAACTACTTTCAAGACAAAAGATGGTTTTTATGAGTGGTTGGTTATGCCTTTTGGTTTAACTAATGCACCGAGTACTTTTATGAGGTTAATGAATGAGGTTCTAAAGAAATTATTGGATAAATTTTTGATTGTGTAGTTGGATGATATTCTAATATTTAGTAAGACCAGAGAAGAGAATTTGATACATATAAGACAAGTGTTGCAGAGATTGAAAGAGGAAAAGTTGCTGATTAATTTTAAAAAAAATTCCTTCATGAAAGAAGAACTTTTGTATTTAGGCTTTGTGATTTTTGTTGATCATTTGAAGATGGATCTTGAGAAGCTTGAAGCTATAATTGATTGGCCTACACTTGAAAATGTCAGTGAGGTAATATAATTTCGTAGATTAGCAAGTTTTTACCAAAACTTTATCAGAAATGTTAGTTCAATTTGTAATGCTATGACTGAGATAATGAGAGGAGACAAGAGATAATTCAAGTGGATACATGGAGCTGATAAGGGTTTTGATATTTTGAAGTAGAAGGTTGATTAATTTCCTATGTTAGCCTTACCTAATTTCAATAAGGTATTTCAAGTTGAGTGTGATGCAAGTGGCAATGCAATAGGAGTTGTGTTGACTCAAGAAGGTAAACCTATTGCTTTCTTTAGTGAGAAGTTAAATGATTCTAAAAGAAAATATTCTACGTATGATCAAGAATTATGTGCTATTGTTCAAGCACTAAAGAAATGGAGACATTATTCGATACTGAGGGAATTTGTGTTGCATATTGATCATAAGGCTTTAGAATATTTGGGCAGTCAAAATACGTTGAATCAGAGACATGAACTGGGTAGAGTATTTGTAGATTTTCACATTTGTGATAAAGAATAAGAGTGGATTTTCTAACTGATTTTCTGATGCATTAAGTAGGAGAAGATCTTTGTTGACTAAAATGAGAATTGAGGTTCTTGGTTTTGATGATATGAAGCATTTGTATGAAAGTGACCCTAGTTTTTTGAGCCATGGAGAATGTGCAGAGCACTTATTCCAAATCAACCAAGTAAGTATGAAGACTATTTCATTCAAGAGGATATGTTGTTTAAAGGTATTTAGTTATGTATACCAAGAGGATCAATGAGAACCATTTGATAAAGAAGAAACAAAGTAGTGGTTTGGCCAGAAATTTTGGTATTGATAAGATAGTGAGTTTGCTTAAGGAAAGGTATTTTTGGCCGCAGTTGTATAAGGATGTTCATAAATTTTTGAAGATTTGTGGAGTTTATCAAGTTGCAAAAGGACTGAGTCAGAATACTGGTTTGTATACACCGATTTCTATTCCTGAGAAACCTTGGAGTGATATTAGCATGGATTTTGTTTTAGGCTTACCAAGGATAGAAAGAGGTAATGCTTCTATATTTTTTGTTGTGGATAGATTTTCTAAGATGACACATTTCATACCATGTAGAAAAAATCAAATGCAGTACATATAGCAGATATTTTCTTCAAGGAGATTGTCAGATTGTATGGATTACCGAGGAGTATCATCTCTAGCTGAGACAGTAAGTTTTTTGGCTATTTTTGGAAAACACTTTGGGAAGAAGTTGGACACCGAGGTTAAGTATAGTTCTACATTTCATCAACAGACTAATGGACAAACAGAGGTTGTAAAAAAAATTTTGGGTAACTTGTTGAGATGTTTAGCTAGAGATAAACTGAGTAATTGGGATTTGATGTTAGCACAAGTAGATTTTGCATATAATAATTCAATGAATAGGAATACTAGAAAGACACCTTTTCAGATTTTTACTGGCACACAATTGAGAGATAAAATATTTGAGAGATATTGCTGGAGAAGAGAAGAGAAGTGTTGAAGGAGAAGAATTTGTTGAGTTTATGAAAACAGTGCATGAGGAAGTGAAACATATGTTGGAGTAAAGAAATCAGAAATACAAGGATAGTGCAGATAGATCAAGAAGATATAATACTTTTGAGATTGATGATGAATTAATGGTTCATTTGAAGAAAGGTAGATTTCCTATTGGAACATATGGTAAATTGATGATGAAGAAATTTGGTCCTTGCAAGATATTGAGTAAGTTTGACAGTGGAAATCCTTACAAAATAGAATTACCTGATGACATGGATATATCACCTGTATTAAAAATTTTAGATTTGTATGAGTATCATGAACCTGATGTAGAAGTGATAGTACTGAGTGATTATCCTAAGAAACAAATAGAAGAGGTTGAATAGATTTTGGAAGAAAGAATTGACAGAAATACTTGGTAAAGTGGAAGAACAAACTGATTGAAGACTCTATGCATATTTCTCAATCTAAGTTGGATTTAGCTCAGGTTATACCACACTCATGATTCTCCATTCGAAGAATCACTTCTTTTAACCCTAGGTGTCTGATGTAGGAGCATATTGGGTTCTTAGCAATCCTATATCAACCAAAAATATGTTTGTTTGGTTTTGGTAGCTTGTTGGGGACAACTCGGCATCTACTCTTGTTTGATCGGTTGAAGGTTTGTTGGTTTGTTTCACCGATCAAGCTCTATTAATTTTTTTTGTTGGCTTCATGGATGGGTTTCGATGGTTATCTAGACTGCTCGGTGGTTTCACTGATCGGTCTTTATTTCTCGCTAGTCTTTCTCACCAAGTTGATTTTTGGATGTTGGATCTTTTGACCGACATGTGCATTTAATTTATGTGGTGTAATTAATGTTGGGGTCTCTCATTGGGATTCATGTGGACCTAAATTTGGGTCATTGACGTTTCCTATGTTGCATCTTTAGGGTCTTTTGGGGCCAACCTTTTTGGTAACCTTTTGTATTAAATTTGTGTTCTGTTCTTAGATTAGAGGTAGTTTTGGAGGTAGTACTAGGGAAGTAGTTAGATAGTAGATTTGGATCAAGGCTTTGTGACCTTGCATGTATGAGGACTATTCTGTAAAGAATTTTGATGTATTTGGTCGTAACAGAGAAGGCCTTACAACTTGACATGTATAAATTTTAATGAAATAATATAAATTATGTTTCCTTCTCTCCCTCTCTGTATTTTAAAGCTTTCGTGTTATATTATGCAAGCTGATTTGGTAGCTAGGAGTGCCCTTGGCCCTAGTTATTGACCCTCCTTGCATCAAATGCCTACCATATTTCCCCCCACATTTTTTTAATCAAGAAAATACATCATTACATGGAAGAAAAAGAAACCCAATATAGGATATCGCACCAAACAAATAAGCAGAAGTGGGCCCCAAGATCTACCCCATATCATCAAGTTGTCGTGCCATTACAAAATTAAAAATTAGAAATTAGTGCAACATGGATGAGGAGGAAGAAGTAGCATCTGAAGTAGAAGAAATGAAGGAAGAACCCTTCTCATAAGATGTTAGCCCGTCAGATGTGTCCTCCAAAGATGTATGATCATTCACAAGAAGAGGGAGATGATCACCCTGGTAAGATGCGACCACTTGGAGAGGAGGGACAAGAAGGATTTTGTCCCCAATGCAATGATTTAGATAAATTATCAACGTATAAACTGCTAGGAAGAAATCGAGTGCTGGGTTAGCCATATGTGGGTTGGTGGTGTACATCAACTGCGCAAATTATTTTGTAATAAAATTCAAGCCACCATCTTGCAGAGAATTTTTAACCATAGAAAAAATATCTCTATAACATTTTTTAGCCATAAATTATTTAAAATCCTTGATCCCAACAATGGGGAAATAATCATAATCCAGCTTGTGAGATTTATAGCAGAATTAGAAGATCTTCATAAAACAATTGTAGGTTTAGGAATATTACACGTAATCTCCCATTGTAAATGAGGGATCTTAATCATGTATTATATGGCACTATACCAACAAAAGAAGTAGAACCAGCTCAACAAGATGAAAATGACAAAAAAATGCAAACCAAGTCAGGAGATAGTCCCATCAAATTGAAGAGAGAATTCAATTTGGCACAATCAAAGAAAATAAGTAGAATTTAAGAGAATTCAAGGAAAGCTTAAGCAACCAGCAATCCTTACAGACATGATGCAAGTCAAGGATTAGAAACTAAAGACCATCTCATGTGACAGGGAAGAATGAGTACAGGTGGACTAAGAATGAGGCCAAGATGGCAGCATGGAGGAGAAGTTAATCCAAGAGCTATGCAAATTACCAAATAAACATAGGGGAAATGAACTATAAATCCAAGGATGTGACACACAATCTTACACCGACTACATACATCAGCTTAAGGGAAGAAAACTCATGATTACATCAAATAAAGATGGCATGGCACAAGGCAGTAAGAATATGTCATCCATGAATTAATCAATGAATATTTTCCATTCAACTCACTCTTGAATAAAATAAAAAGTCATGATACATATAATAATCACAGAGATGTTTCACAAAAATGGCAGGAACCAAAAACGCATCCAAACCAATGAAGAACATGTTAGAATAACTGAGAGGGGGGTGAATCAGTGGCCTTAAAAATAATTCCAAAAACTCAACCAAACATTTATATCTCAAATATAATATCCCCTAGTTATCTTATTGTCCTTCAAGATGAATTCCTTAAATAAATTTAGCAAATAGATACTGCTCGATAAGATATATATATTATTTATCTTTTTCTAGCCTTTACCGAGTAGCAGCAATTAAACTTAGTGTTTACTGACCAATCCATTTTTAGTAATGTGTAAATTAAATTATCAATGCATTGAAATAAATACACATTTGACACATGGATTTTAACGTGGAAACCATGTTAAGGGAAAACCACTTGGGACGTTAACCCAAAATTTTCACTCTTCTGAAGTGAGCTCGGTGAAGAGCCAGCGATGTTAAAGGTTACAAACACACTGTTAAGTGCGACCTTGTTAGAGGAGTCAAAACTAATAGTTTGTATTTTGACCTATAATTAACTATGTTTTCAAAAAAAAAAACCTTTTGATACTCTTGAGTATCTCAATACAATAAGGATGGTTAAATCCCACTCGGTTAAGAGATTTTATGAATCAATAGTTAAACTCAAACAGTAAATGATCTGTTCAATAATACAACTTTAACTTGTAGATTTTCAAATCTATTGTTAGTCCAATAATACCTCTTTGATCAATGTTCTCTTCAATTCCTTTTCTCACCTTCTTTCTTCTTTCTTCTCGGTGAATGGTCTGTCCTGTGTTGCTTGGTGTCTGTAGAATTCCTTAGCTATGTTTTTTAGCCTGTATGATCAGATTTGCATGAAGACTTCTATCTCCACCAGAATTATATTCAGCATTCCTTTTTTCATAATTAATTATGTGTCTCTTTATATAGACATGATTTAGCCATTCATTCTCCTTGTCTTCATCGTAGATCACTTCTTGATCCATAAAACTCAGCGTTCTTGCTTTAATCTGTAAAGCTCTCCTTCAGTTTTATTCCACAAATCTCTCCTTGTTATCTTTAAATAAAACATGCTTTAAATATATTCTTTGCTTTAGTTTAACTAATCATTAGGAATAAAGAATTCAATTAGTCAAACTCTAAATATAGCTCCTTCCAGCTAATTTTTTTTGTCATTCTTTATCTTTAGTTCTAATCGGTTATCAACTTCAGTTAGCTTAGTCATTGACTCTAGTTGTCCTCGATAACAACTTTAGTTATGCTCAGTTACTGTGGTGCTTGGTATACACTATGAAATTCTTGGTGACACTTTCTTGGTAATTCTTTCTCAGTTACTATGATGCTCAGTTTATACTATCTATTGGTGTGCACTATCCGTCGGTGTTTACTGTCACTCGGTGTATAATGGATTTTTATGTTTTACCAATAACATAAAATTTGTCTCTTTAGCTCTTGAATTCTATGACAATACATGTATGACCAATCAGATTATATCAAGTTGACATCAATGACAATAAAATACATTAATTGATTTAATGTCTTGCAATCCTTTTGCATCTCGGTGATCATCAACTTATCATCTTCAAACATTTAATCAGTTATAGTTCATCAATCTATCCATTTGGCATCGATGGCAACACGATATGAAACATATATGTCATATCGTACCAAAATTATTGTTTATAACCAATTCAAATATCTAACTCTTGGTAAGCTCTTCTTAGCTTAGATTTGATTCTTGTTGAGTGCTCTCCCTTTCTTCATTCCCTTCAATGGATAGGTGTAGCAATTCTTTTTTTGAATTTGTCTGGTGCAGGAGCACTTATAGGTTGTTTAGGAAATCTAGTTAGTTTAGTTGTATGTGTGTTCCTTATGGAATTTTTGGTTGTGATAAGCTTGATTCAAGATTAAGGTCATGTTGACCATAACATAGGTGAGATAGGATGTGTTTAGTTTGAGTCTTAGGACCTTTTAGAAAGTGCAATTAGGGATAAGAAGTTGTAAAGCCTTCTAATTGGCACATGTGTGATTATGATGTCATCATGAGGTCAGTAGGGTCTAGGATAGGTTGGAATGATTTTTGAACCCTAAATTAGGTCTTTGGTAAAGTTTTGTGAAGAATTGAAACTTATTTGTATAGTTTACAATAAATGGGGAAAAGTTGCAAAAGTTGCATTTTGCAACTTTGCAATGTTGCTCCGACAACATTTGCAAGAATTGGATAACTCATCCAAAAGATGTCCTAAGGGGTTGATAACTACTTCACCACCCTATATAAGGGGAAATTTGACCTGGTAGAAAGGTTGGATGTCTACTATACGGAATACATTTTTGAACTCAAGAAAGCATATGTGACTATGTGTGTGTAATTTTATTTTTTTTGCATTGCAGTGATGTTTTAATGGATTATATTTGGAAATGTAACTCATGCATGACGTAGGGTATTTTTTCTTTGAATTATGTGTGGCATTATATAGTCTTTTTGTTCAGTTTTAAGCACTTCTTGTAAATATTTTGTGATCTACACTGTCACTGGTCTGAACCAGACAGCTTGTAATGAATGGAGTGCTAGCTCATTCTCCCACTGTAAAAATTGTATGGACCTTTGGGAATAGTGACTAGACTCCATGATTTTACATATGGTAGGATTTGGACCCCTTGAAAGTATAGGAGCTATTTTTGGAGTCTTTCCTAAAGCGAACTAGAGGTGAGCCCAACTAGGCAAGACCACAGTGTAGAGCACTTAGCTTGCATAGGTGATTACTTAGTCAATTTTCCTTTTGGAGAAGGAATATATGAGTCTTACCAAGATTTTTTGAAGAGGGAGAGACTCTACCAATCCATTTGTGAAGGTAAAACTTATCAAGTTGCAGAGGATCCAGGAAAGGCCTAAAAAGCCTTAATTTTGCTCACTTTTAGTTAGGGCATTGTACGGCCAGTTGTGACCCCAAGACCCCAAAACTCCTTGAGGGGTGAGCGTATGAACCATGAATCCCAATAAAATATTAGGGGTTTCTTTGGAAGGATTTAGGGAAAATCCATGATTTCTCAGAGAAGGAGACCTAATAGGGCTAGTAGCCTTTTAGGCCTAATTAAGCAGTTTGGTGTAAGCGAATTGAAAATGGAACTAGGTGGATTCGTAATAACCCTAGTAGTATGGATTGAATTTTTCAAAAGAACCTCCACACCTCTATAGAACCATTTCAATAATTTTTAGGTTAGAAACCTATAAGGTGGTTTAAGGGCTAATGGCTAGTGTTACAAGATTGCATCAAGTGTTGACTTGATAGAAGGAACTTTGTTGATAGTTGGGTTGGCAAGAAGAAAAGGGTGAAGATCATATAGGTTGAAAGTGGTGGAGAAAGACACCCAATAAGTCTTCTAAGAAATAATTAGAGCATGAATCAGTGAGTGATTCATCCAACCTCCCTATCAGATTGGTATTAGAGCCCCAAAAATATTTCAGATTGCTAGTACATGTCAGATTGCCAGTCTAGTGGGTTCACAATCATGGTGACTAATGTGTAATTGGACAAGAAGGTCGATGAAGAGGAGGAAGATAATAAGCTATTAAGGGAAAGAATATCTCAACTTGAAAAAGTACTAAGTGCAGTGCAGACCAAGACTGATGAGGTCAGTGATAAATTGGAAGGGAAAGAATCTAAGGGAAAAGAGGTTGCAGAGGAGGACAAGATCCCTGAACCTAACCCTGTATTGCAAGAGGATCCTTTCTTGAAGGCATTGAAAGCTATGACTGGGAAGGTACTTGAAGGAATACCACTATTCAGTGGGAAGATGGAGGTAGATATAGTTATAGACTGGATTGAGGGCATGGAAAATCACTTTGAATGTGATGGGGTTACAGAAGCTCAGAAGATCAAAGTAGCAAAATCAAGACTTAGAGGCTCTACTTTGACATGGTGGAAGTTCATTAAGTCAGAGAGAGAAAAAGAAGGCAAGAAACCCATTTCATCTTAGAAAGGAATGGTTAACAAATTGAAGGAATCATACATGTCAAATGATTATGAAATCCAAATACACAAGAAGAGGCAGGTCTTACGATAGAAGGATCTTGATGTCAATTCCTACACTGACGAATTTCAGAAGTTGTGCATGAGATCAAATGTCTCTGTGGATGAAAGCCTTGATGTGGCTAGATTCCTTAATGGATTAAAGTGGAATATCCAAGAAGAGATGACTCTTCTAAGTCCCAAAATAGTGCACAAATATTATCAATTGGCTATAAAGATTGAAGATAAGAGTAGGAGAAGACAAGATCAGACTTCCAAGAATAGAGGAAGAGGAAGGGATCAAAGAGGACATAAAGGAGGATTCCAAGGCAGAGGGACTAATCAGAGAAGCCAAGGAGAGTCTAAAATTATAGAGCATGGAAATGAGACCACTCCTAGAGGGATCATGGAAGAGGTAGAGTAAATTAAGGGGGTTCTAACAGAGGAAGAGGAGCAGGTAGATGTAATTCCTACTTTGCTAGCATGAAATGCTATAACTATGGACACATAGGTCATCCTTCTTATAGGTGCCCTAAGAAAGAAACTTCTTCTAACACAGAGAAGAGGATAGGATATTTTAAAGACACCATGAGTGTCAAGTCACCTAAGATTAGTCATATTGAATCAGAAATGGGGGATAATTTGATGTTTAGAAGGGTCCTGTTCAAACAACTAGTCAAGGAGGAGCCAAAACAAAGAAGAGCCTCATTCAGAGTGAGATGAAAAATACTTGGGAAAGTGTGTAAAGTTATAGTGGATTCAGGGTCCACTAATAGCATCATCTCAGAGGAGGCAATGAAGAAGCTTAAGATGGAGAAGATACCCCATACTAATCCTTACAAAGTGACATGGTTGAATAAAGGGCAAAGTGTCCTAGTGAATGAGAAGACTTGGGTGGAATTCTCCACTGGAAGATACAAAGACAAGTTCATTTGTGATGTGTTTCATATGGATGCATGTCATCTCCTATTGGGTAGGCCATGACAATATGACAGAGGAGCCATCTATAATGGAAAAGAGAACACCATCTCATTCAAGAAGGATGGTAGGACATTTAAAATACAATCTCTATTAGAGGAGGAAGAAACACAGTCAAAGACCCCTAGTGTCTTTCTAAGTAGTGGAAAGGAGTTCCTAAACACATTACAAAAAGGAGGTGAAAGGTATGCCATAGTTTTGACACCCAAAGAAGAGGAATAGGTCACTCAAGCACCTATAATAGAAGAACTCCAGAAGTTACTTGGAATGTTCAAGGAAATAGTCAGTGATGGGACACAAGAAACATTACCTCCTAAAAGTTCTATCAGTCATCAGATTGATTTCATACCAAGGGCTTCATTTCCCAATAAGGCAGCATACAAGCTCACACTAGAGCAGAACCTAGAAGTGGCTAGAAAAGTGCAAGAGCTATTAGACCAAGGACTAATCAAGAAGAGAATCAGTACATGTTTCGTACATGTGGTCTTAGCATCAAAGAAAGGTGGTAAGTGGAGACTTTGCACTAACTCTAGGGCTATTAATATAATTACAATTATGTATAGATTTCCTATTCCTAGAATTGAGGATTTGATGGACTATCTTAGAGGGGAAAAGTACATCACTAAGTTGAACCTAAAAAGTGGGTACCACCAGATTACAATTAAAGATGGGGATGAATGGAAGACATCTTTTAATACCACTGATGGGTTGTATGAGTGGAGAGTGATGTCATTTGGCCTTTCCAATTCCCCTAGCACATTCATGAGGCTCATGAATGAAGTGCTTAAGGATTTCACTAGGATATTTGTGGTAGTGTATCTAGATTATATACTCATCTTCAATAAGATAGCAGAAGAACATGTGAAGCATGTGGAGATGGTACTCAAAAGGTTGCAGGAGGAGAACTTATCCATCAATATAGAGAAGTGTGAGTTCTTCTAGCAAGAGCTTGTGTATTTGGGGTTTGTAGTATCCAAAGGGTCATTGAAGATGGACCCAATAAAGGTGGAAGCTATTCTAAATTGGCCTACACAAACCATAGGGACAGAGGTAAGGAGCTTTCATGGGTTAGCTCAGTTTTACAGAAAGTTTATAAGAAATTTTAGTGGAATTTGTACACCAGTGCTTGATACAATCAAGGGTGGTCTAAAGACTAAGTTCAAGTGGACTCTTGAAGAAGAGAAGGGTTTTGAGGAATTGAAGCAAAAAGTGGCTACCCAACCCATCCTTCTCTTACCTAGCTTTGATAAGCTATTCACATTGGAGTGTGATGCAAGTGGCATTGCAGTAGGAGTACTAAGCCAAGAAGGTAGACCTATAGCTTTCTTTAGTGAAAAGCTCAATGAGGCAAAGAAAAAGTACTTTGCTTATGACTTAGAGATTTATGCTCTAGTGCATTCTCTTAGAAATTGGAGACAATATCTCCTACCTAAGGAGTTTGTAGTGTTTACAGATAACCAGGCACTTAGCTACATCGACACACAAGAAAATCTAAGTAATAGGCACTTGAAGTGGATGGAGTATCTTCAAGAATTTACATTCACTATCAAGTATAAGAAGGGACAATTGAACAAGGTGGAAGATGCACTAAGTAGAAGGATGCTAACAGTACAAGAAGTGCAATTTCAAAGCATTACAAAAGAGAGTTTCAAGGATCTCTATGGAGAAGATGAAGAATTCTCTAAAGCATATAAGGTATGTTTTGATTTTGAGAATCATTTTCACAGTCAATTTTCAGAGTATACATTGTAGAGTGGAATAGTGTTCAAGGGAAATCAATTATGTGTTCCCAAAGGATCAATAAGAGAAAATCTCATTCAGGAGAAACACAATGGTAGCTTAAGTGGACATTTTGGTATCAACAAAATAATGGAGTTGGTACAGAGATTTTACTATTGGCCCAGGTTACCAAGAGATGTCAGAAGGTATGTGGAAAAATGTGTGGTTTGTATGAAATCCAAAGGGGGGGCTAGTAATGTAGGTTTGTATAAACCCTTACCCGTTCCCAATAAACCATGGGAGTGCATTAGTATGGATTTTGTGGTGGGTCTTCCCGAGACCAAGATAGGGTTGGAAAGTGTTTATGTGGTGGTAGATAGATTTAGCAAGATGAGTCATTTCATTCCTTGTAAGACCACTCATGATGCTAGCTACATTGATCATCTCTTTTTTAAGGAGATTGTGAGAATACATGGGCTACCCCTAATTATAGTGTTTGGCAGAGATGTTAAGTTCATCAATCACTTTTGGAAGACTCTATGGAGAAGATTGGGAACTAATTTGAATTTTGGTTCATCTTACTATTCACACATAAATTTTCAAACTAAAGTGATCAATAGAGTGTTAGGTAACCTTCTTAGATTCCTAACCAAGGAGTATGGTCATACTTGGGACTTGATCATTCTATAGGGTGAATATGCATACAATGACAGTGTGAATAAGACAACAGGGAGAAGTCCTTTTAAGATATTATATGGAATGCATCCAAGGGGTGTATGTGATGTCAAAGATCTGAGAGCTATGGAGCATAGAAGTTGTCATGCAGAGGATTTTACTCAAACAATGAAGAAGATACAAGAGCAGGTGAAGAAGATAATCACAGAGGCTACTCATAAAATGAAAGCTAAAGTTGACATATCTAGGAAAGATATACAATTTGCAGTAGGTGACTATTTCAAGGTACATCTCAACAAGTCTATATTGTAGAAAGGAATGGCAACAAATTTGCAAATGAAGAGAGTAGGACAATGTAAGATCATAGTTAAGTATGGACAGAATGCTTACAAGGTGGAGCTTACTGAAGGTTTAAGTATTTCACCAGTGTTTAATGTAGCTGATTTGATCAAATAAAAAGGACCGCTAACATAAGTGACTGAGAGTAGTAATGAGATACTAGAGGATGTGAGTACTGAAGTCTTACCTCCTAACACCAAGCTTCAAGCAGAGAGGGTCTTGGAATCCAGAGTGAAGAAGTCTACAAGGCACATGGTGTACATGGAACACCTCAAGCAGTGGAAATAAAAGCCATAATCTAAGTCTACATGGGTGGAAGAATCTCATTTCAAGAAGTATGGCATTGATTTGTCTCTGATATCTCCCCACATTCCTTAGTGTTTGCGCAGAGGGGGAGAATGGTGCATGAGCACCTATAGGTTGTTTTGAAAATCCAGTTAGTTTAGTTGTGTGTGTGTGCCTTATGGAATTTTTGGTTGTGATAAGCTTGAGTCAAGATTAAGGTCATGTTGACCATAGCATAGGTGAGATAGGATGTGTTTAGTTTGAGTCTTAGGACCTTTTAGAAAGTACAATTAGGGCTAAGAAGTTGTAAAGTCTTATAATTGGCACATGTGTGATTATGATGTCATCATGAGGTTAGTAGGGTCTAGAATAGGTTGGAATGATGTTTCAACCCTAAATTAGGTCTTTGGTAAAGTTTGGTGAAGAATTGAAATGTATTTGTATAGTTTGCAAGAAATGGGGAAAAGTTACAAAAGTTGCATTTTGCAACTTTGCAATGTTGCTCCGACAACATTTGTAAGAATTGGACAACTCATCCAAAAGATTCCCTAAGGGTTTGATAACTACTTTGCCTCCCTATATAAGGGGAACTTTGACCTAATATTTTAGTGTATTAGATTTGGCACTGTAACTTGTGCATGATGTAGGGTAGTTGTTCTTTGAATTTTGTATGGCATTCGATAGTTTTTTTATTTAGTTTTAAGCACTTCTTGTAAATATTTTGTGATCTACACTATCACTAGTCTAAACCAGATAGCTTATAAATAATGGAGTGCTAGCTCATTCTCCCACCATACAAATTGTTCCCATAAGGTTCCCCTATCCATTCCCATAGCAAAGAAAACTCCGAATGAGATTCCATTGGAGAACTCCAAGATCAAGAAGAAGTCTCCAGTTGCATGCAAAGAAATACCATTTTCTTTCTCTCTCTCTTTTCTTGACGATTTTGATCCCTCTTGCATGGAAAAAATGATTGTGAATGGATTAAAAATCCATGCAAGTTGTTTAGTATCAGTTTAGAAATAGTTTTCGTTAGAAAATCTTTAGTTCTAGTTTGTTTTCATTATTTTTAGAGTCTCTGATGCCCTAGTTTTGGGATTCAGAGTTTGTAGATTAGAACTCTATATATTGTAATCAAAAGCAATGTGATAATTTTAGATTCCTAATGCAATAAAATCTATAATTTGGTGCTTCATTCATGTTGTGAAATTTCTGCTATCTATGTGAAAGTGATGAATTTGTGCATGCTTGTTCATTATTTTCAAAGAGCCAATTGTTTATTGTGTTTTGAAACTGTGTTTCTTTTAGTTGGGGTTTGTTGTTATCTATCTACCTTTTTGTGATGAATGCATGGAAGAGATCATCTATTGGGATTTATGATAAATCTATCTTGTGTGTGCACACATCTTGGTGGCTTCACAATTTGATAGGTTTTGAAAATCTTGCACGAGTGAGTACGTTTTCTCTCCAAACGATTGCATCCGTCGAGTATAGAATTGTGACATCATCTGATTTATACTTCGTGGGTTTGTTCCAAATCTCTCCATCATTCAATTCACAAGGGAAGATCGACAATGGTTTATGTCCATTAGGATTTCATTTTCAGCAAGTTCATTTCATTTCTTGTTACCCTACTCATTTAAATTCTGTCATAATTTTGAGAGTAATCATCTTTACAAGATACAAAATTGCATCTTTAATTAAAACACAAATCATTGATAAATTAGAAAATACCAAAAAAAGTGCTAAAGTTGTTTTTTAGTTTGATGTCTTGAATGTACCAGCAAAGGCCTCCTCATGAACATTCACATTTATCTTCAACTGAGTAACCAAGTAGGTTTTGACCCAACCCCGAAGAACCTTGGGAATAAATTCATTATTCTTTCAAGAGAGGAAATCGAATCTCAAAATCCTAGCCATTGACTTGTGTAAAAATGATGCTCAATAGAAGTGGAGCTACAGTGATTAGAATCTTATACCAACGTAGCACAGTCTAAGCGCTACCTAGGTTTATCAAAATAAATAAAAGGAAGGCATTCAAGAAGTAGCATAGTCAAAGCACAAGTGGCCCGAACCGGTCACCAATCAAGAAAGAAGAAATAATTCAAAAGAGAGAATCCTCCAAATACCAATACTTCAAATATCGTCAGAAGACAAAGAAGGGTGACTCTACCAATCTCTATCGGGGAAATGGAAACCTGCTGGAAGTAGAGCAAGATTAGATTGGGACTTGGGGAAAACTTTTACAGGGCTATGGATGCCTGAATGGAAGCAGAGCTCTTCCCGGGAAGCCCTTGTCAATATTGTGAAGGTTGGTTTTGGCTACTATTCATTTAAGTTATCTTCATCAAAATGTCCAAGGAATGAACAAAAAAGTGCACACACATGAAGAAATAATAGAAGAATTCAATTTTGAGAGTTGGCGAAAGAATATTTCCATGAGTGGTACTTATGTTTGGTTTATTGCAAGACATGTTTCCTAAAGTTGTTTGCTGATAAAGAAATGCCTCGGTCATTTCTTCTTTTGTTTGGGCTATTTGTTGTGGTTCCACATCACACGCCCCATGTTGGACACTTGGGATAATGGGGACCACATTTTTGGGGTCTTTCAGCCTTTTGGTTGATTTGATTAGGCATCTAATGAGTTAGATTGTGGGCCCACGTGCTCTTGATAGTTGGATGTTGGTTGATTCAACTCTTGGTGTTTTTTCCTCTCTTTTCTCTTCTTTTCTTTTGGTGTGTTTCTTAGAGTTAGTTTTTGTAAATTAATTTCATGTAGACTTAGTTTTTCTAGTTTAATTTCATGTTTTCAATGAAGATTGCTAATGAGGTGTCCTTTTTTATTGCAGAACTGAGAACCTCGATGTGGAATATTATGAACCGATGAGATAAAGAAATTATTCGACAGGATTGACTTGCAGCTGTATGAAGATGAGAATAAAGAGAATTTCTATTCTACCAAGAACATTGTTCAACAATTCATCGGAATCGTGACCGTGGTTAACAAAAAAGATGATTTGCAGTAAATGTTCCAATTCAAGGAAAATATGAAGAAAATCATGAATGGCATTAGAGAAGTTCAGAAGTTTGAAGCATGCCTTCCAGGTTTAGGGAGAGCTAATAGGGAAGCTGAATTTATGAAGTTGCTTAGTTCTGATGAAGTCCAAGAAGTTGTAAAGAGATTTTGTAAAGCTAACCCAAAAATCCTAAAAAGTCATTTTGGACTTGGCCATTTTTTCAGTCATGAGATTTTCGGAGTTTCGGAGATGTCAACAATGTTGAAATGTCAAAATCCTGAAATGTCGAAATGTCAAAAGTGTCAAAATGTTGAAAATTTTGAAATGTCGAAAGTGCCAAAACACTAAGAGTGCCCAAATGTCAAAAGTGTCGAAATGCCAAAATGTCGAAAGTGTCAAAATGTCAAAATGTTGAAAGGGCTAAAATATTGAAAGTGTCAAAATGTCAAAAATGTCGAAATGTCGAGAGTGTCAAAATGTCAAAAGTGCCAAAATGCTAGAATGTAAAAAGTGTCAAAATTTTGAAAGTGTCAAAATCCCGAAACCCCGAAACCCCAAAATCCCAAAAAAATTTCCAGACTTAGTCAAATTTTTCAAAATGAAGATTTTTGACCTGGCCATTTTTTTGAAGAAGCAATTTTTCATACTTGGCCATTTTTCAAAGGCTAGTTTTTTGGCCTTTCGGCCTTTGAAAGTCTGAAATTTTAGGGGTCCCAAATGTGGTTCCACACTTAGTCAAATTTGCACTTGGAAAAATTTAGAGTAGAGGTCGGGATCCAAAATTCTGGGTCTTTCCAGTGAGATCATTTTTTTGCATGGAAGTTGAACTCCAGATTAGATGAGTGTCTAACTAGAGTTCATTTTTGAAGGACTAAGGGTCCCCTATCCATTCCCACAACAAAGAAAACTCTAGATGAATATTCCAAGGGAGAACTCCAAGATCAAGAAGACTCCAGTTGCATGCAAAGAAACCCCATTTTCTTTCTCTCTCTTTTCTTGACGAGTTTGATCCATCTTGCATGGACAAATTGATTGTAAATGGATTAAATCCATGCAAGTTGTTTAGTTTCAGTTTAGGAATAGTTTTCCTTAGAAATTCTTTAGTTCTAGTTTGTTTTCATTATTTTTAGAGTCTCTAATGCCCTTGTTTTGGGATTCAGAGTTTGTAGATCAAAACTCTATATATTGTAATCAAAATAAATGTAATAGGGTCAGATTCCTAATGCAATAAAATCTATAATTTGGTGCTTCATTCGTTGAGAGAAATTTATACTATCTATGCAAAAGTGATGAATTTGTGCATGCTTGTTCATTATTTTCAAAGATCCAATTGTTTATTTTGTTTCAAATATGTGTTTCTTTTAGTCGGAGCTTTTTTTATCTATCTACTTTGTTGTGATGAATGCATGGAAGAGATCATCTATTGGGATTTACGATAAATCCATCTCATGTGTGTTTGTGTCTTTGTGGCTTAAAGATTTGATAGGTTTTGAAAATCTTGTATGAGTGAATATGTTTTCTCTCCAAATGATTGCATCCATCAAGTATAGAATTGTGACATCATCTGATTTATACTTCGTGGGTTTCTTCCAAATCTCTCCATTATTCAATTCGCAAGGGAATATCAAAAATGGTTTATGTCTATTAGGATTTCATTTTTAGAAATTTCATTTCATTTCTTGTTACCCTACTCGTTTAAATTTTGTTCTAATTTTGAGAGTAATCATCTTTAGAAGATACAAAATTGCATCTTTAATCAAAACACAAATCATTGATAAATTAGAAAATACCAAAAAAAAAGTACTAAATTTGTTTTACAGTTTGATGTCTTGAACATACTAGCAAAGGCCTCCTTGTGAACATTCACATTTATCTTCAACTGAGTAACCAAGCAAGTTGTGACCCGACCCTGGAGAACCTTGGGAATAACTTCATTATTCTTTCTTGAGAGGAAATCAAATCTCAAAATCCTAGTCGTTGACTTGTGTAAAAAATATGCTCAACAACAATATTCAATACCAGTTTGATCCATTGAGAAGACCTAAAACAAAGTAACAATAATGAAAACAATAAATATGTATGTGAATATAATGATGCATACACCTACATGATAGAATTCTTCCAAGGTATGCTTGCACAAACACTATATAGGACTATGCTCGTCCTAGTCTTCTCAAGATACTAAACTCACTTCTAGGACCTTCTATGTCTTCACTCAACTAGCCTAAGACTTCACTAACTCAACACAATGAGTTGGTCTCCTTGTACTTCACGTTATGGGGCAACCATCAACAAGTGTAATTCAACTCTTCTACTCTTCCTTGGGCTACTCCAAGTGCATTTTCATCCCTTTAAATCCTTAAGTGTTTGCAAGGGAATTTCTTATTTTTAACAACTTCCTATACTCCACATGATCCCATTTGTGATAAGTTATTACAACTGTTCCAAACGATCTCCCAATTCACCTTCAAATTTGGCTTTTAGGCCTAGTTATTCTACTAGCCCTATCTGATAGGTTTTTCCCAATTCTTGTAAAATAACCTCAAACAACCCCAAAAAAAAAGTGGTGATGATGATACCCTTTTCCAAGACTCAAATTATTTTGTATTTTTTAGGTCCCTAAGGTGTCCATACACTCGATTCCTAGAATTAAGGACAACTAGGGCTAATTGGGCTAAAATAGTGTAGTCAGATGACTTATGCATGAAAATGTATTAAACTTAATTGGTGAAGTCTTATCCTTCCTAGGAGTTGTTTTTATATCCCCTAGGTTTTCTGAAACCATGCTTGGCTTCCCACAACTCACAATATCCCTACAATCAAACACAAGTTAACACTAGCAATCTCCTAGTCGGGTACTCTAGTCTCGCTTAGGGCTTGCCAAGAAAACTAGGAAAATATCTTTTTTGACTCTCTCCTTCTATATAAATTATATGCATAGTCTCTCCTTCCATATTCCCCCATTCCATAATGAAATTCATGCTAGATAATTATGGAGGAGCCATTTTACTCAAAACCACATTGTCAACTCTAGCAACTAGTTTACTTACAAAATAATTTACAACTCTACTCTAATGAACACACAAAAACTTGCACACTGAACAAAAGTTACTCTAAACCAGATCTACTATTCAAATCTAGCACTAAATTGTGTTATTCAATCCATCTCACAATGCTAAAACACAAAACTAGTAGACTATGTATACAACCAAAAAATAGAGAGCTTCTACTATTCAAAAACTTTCATTACATCACTCATGCCTCTGGAAATAGGCCTCATGGTATCTATGTTGAAAAAAATTATTCAATTGTGTATTTTCATTGATGTTACACATGTATTTACACTTATGTAGTGATGTTACACAAATGCCTACATTCAAACCAAGAACAGTTGGTGAACAGAAGGAGTTGTTTTAGTGTTGACTGAGTTTAGTCAGGTATTGAAGAAGTATAGTGTTGACCGAGTTCAGTCAGGTATTGAAGAAGTTTAGTGTTGACCGAGTCACTTGGACATTTGATTCATGGTTGGGTGTTCAGTGTCAGCCAACTAATAATTATTTACATTCTATAATTAATTTATTATATGAGGTCAGCTGAATTGTGATTTATTATTTAGAAGTATATTCAAGCCGACTTGACAGGGCTTATCATATATATGAAAGGTCAAGTTTGGATTGAATGTGTGTGAGTGTGTGAAAATTTGAAGTCAAGCAGAAGTGTGGAATTCTATGATATGAAGAGTGGAGGCGAAATCAGATAGGATTCTGATTGTGTACAAATCACTCAGAGTTGCAATAGAACATATGATCAGAAAGGATCCAGTCATAATTAGAATAGAGATTTGAATCAGAAAAGATAGTTTCTTACACATATAGTTCAATTCATTGTTACTTTCTAACAGTTGTAGCAGTGATCTCAAATCTCTTAACAGAGTAGACTTAACCGTCTTTTTGTAAATCCTCTCACAAGGTAGCATTTCTATGTTGAAGTGTTGAAGACCTCTAACAAGGCAACTCCTCACAGGGTGATTAAATCCTTTAACAGGGTCACACCTAATAGTGTGTTATTGTAACCTTTAACGGGGTTGGCTCCTAACAGGGCTCACTTCAAAGAGTGAAAAATAGTAACTAGTTACATTGGTGGTTTTTCCCATATTGGGTTTCCATGTTAAATCTTGGTGTCACCTGTGTATATGTTATTTTTTTCATGCTTTATGTTTCTTCACTTAATCACTAAATTATAATTACATTAAATATTTCTTTCACACCCGAGTTACAGAAGAATATCTTAATTAACCGAGTAATAGTGTTAAAGTATTTAAGACATCTAAGGGACAAAGGATTTATTTTGGAGTAATTGATTCACCCCTCCCCTCTCAGTTACTTATCTCATTTCCAACAATCTAAATATGTCTCCTCCATGTTTTTAGTCCGCTACCATTAACCAACTTGTCCACTCACCAAAAGGAATCAAACTTGACAATGTTGTCGGACAACATTGCAAAGTTGCAAAAGTTCTCAAGCAACGTTTTAGCAACTTTTACATATTTTGTTAAAAATTAGTTTTATGACCTCCAATCATCATGGTATGATGTAAAAATATCATAAAGGCCTTCTTAGGGATAAATTTAATCCATGCCAATCCTTCTGTAACCACCTGAATTTGGTTTGTTCCAACTATGGACCCTATTTTCCCTAAGTGTAATCATACCCTCGATTATGTCCAAATGACCCTGTTACTACTTGGCATAATTCTTTGAATATATTTAATGTCCTAGGTGATTTTTATCACTAAATTATATTAACTATTATAGCCATATGATTTAAATCAATTCAAACCATTTAAACTAAATCAAAATCAAACATGGCTATATTTAATTATAAAGGAATTAAATAAATCTCTAAATCAATTACCCACTTGTAAAATAACCCCTTCTCCTAGCCTATTTAATTTAATTAAAATGGCTATAGTCCCCTAATTATTAAAAAGAAATTAAATTGTTTAAATAATTAATTCTTATATTTTTTGAGTGAATTAAATAAGTTTAATTCATTTAATTAATATTCCCTTCAAACCCAACCTAACCTATCTCAACCACTTCTACCCTGGGTTCTAACCCTTCTCAACCCATTCACCCTTGCTAATCTAATCCTTATCCTAATTCTAGCCCTAACCCACTTCCTAATGTTGTCACATTCCATTAAGGAATACTTAGCAACTCAACCCACTTGAGAAAGTCAAGGAATCTCAAGATTCCTTTCTCAAGGTCCACCTTCTCAAGCTTGACCCTTAACCCTTCCCATGCTTCTTTAAGGCTTTCATTAATGCCTTATTAATGAAGATGCCTTCAGCCTATGTCTCCTCCATGCATTATTAATGCCCAAGGCATTAATGGTTCTTACACCACCATTAATGAGTCTCTCAACTCATTACTAAACCTTGTCTCCCCTCTCTCTCTCATTCTTCTATAAATAGAAGCCATTTTTGAGAGTAAATAAGCCTTCATCCTAGATTAAAAATGCATTGTTATGCTGTTGAATTAATCTTAGACTCACATTTCACTTCTTAAATCATGCTTTTGCATTGTTCTTATTTCCATTATTAGAGCTAGAATGTATGCTTTCTCTTCATTTACCTTGTTTTAAACTAAAATCCTTCATGCTAAGTAGTATATGTCACTGATTATAGCATAATCTGAGGGCTATTATGTTACTAATCACACTCTTCTTAGTTAGAAGGCAATAGGTCGATATTAGGTGGTTTTACATGCTTGTCTAACCTTTTTGTGCTAATGTAATGATCTATTGTCATGTTGTGTCTCTCTTATCAGGTACAAAAATAATCTACTCTATAGAGAAGAAAGGAGAGCATTTGAGCATCATTTGAAGGGGGTTTTATGTGTTTCTTGCATATGTTTTTGAATTCCCGTTTCAATGGCTCTAATGTTATATTTGATAGGTTTGCATATTGTTTAGAGTTTTGTGGTTACCTAGATATGCATTTTCTACCTTTTTTGGCCTTACACTTTCAAACAATGATGTCATTGAATCACTGGTGCAATTACACCCAGTCTGATCATTCCATTAACTCCTTAAAAGATTGAATTGTCTCATTTCCTACCTCTATCCCTTCTGAATTTGATTCAAAATACATGAGTCCTCTGCAACATTGACACCCACCATGAAAGCTGACACAAAACTACAGAAAAATAAAATAGGTACTCTCAGAAATGAAAGTACCATTAGTGGCTTTAGTTGGGGAAGGTTGATTGTAAGATCAATGTTAGAACACCAAGTATGGGATGTAGACCAAAAACCTTCTAACAACCCTAACCTGGAGCCCCTTTTCCCAAATAAAACAAAATAAAATCACTTTCCTCTGTCAAATATCTGGTTCTTATCTTTCAACAGTATACCCCTCCTAACAAGAATATCAATCAGTACCTGGGCAAACTGTAAATACATGGTATAATTCAACAATCTGTTGATCTTTCCATAACTATCACATGGATCACATAATGGTATTATCCAGCTTGGCACATGATGAGCTACAGAACACTCTTCAAGGCATAATTCATCTTCTTGCAAGCTATTAAAATCATTGAAAATATAATCATCACAAGGGGCTTTAGCACATAGCCTTAAAAAATCTAAATCATATGTCACACTAATGTCAGATCCCCTAAAATGCTCTTGAAAAAGATCACCCTACTGAACATGAAAAAGGAAAAACTCATTTTCAACTTAAAAGTTGGCATCATCAAACCTAGAAGCATAATCATTTTGTAAAGACACAAAATGGTCCCTCATGATCAACTGATGCAATTTGGGAACAAGCTCATATGGAATGTATCCCTGGGTAAACCCAATCCTTTCAATACTTACTCATTTCAATATGTCAAAATCCTTCATACCCAATTATTGAATGAAAAAACATATCTCTGGCTGAAGAAAATCTTCTGGCACATCATCCCAAATCTGATTTTCCTGCAAATGAAAAAAATCAAATTGTGGTCCCAGTAAATTAGCATGTGTCTCATTGTCCATATCCTTTTCTTGACCCAATCTAGTGTTTCATGAAACACCATCAACACTATCCATATGTTCATTACAAGATAGCATCTCTACACTTGTGTTAATCATGTCACAACAGTCAGTACTCACATCAATTTTGAATGCATCCAATTATGTCTTGAGGATGAAGTTATCTCCTATCTTTGTATTACATGAAATACTTTGCTAGAAACTTTCATAAACAATTTCATGCAAGTCTAATAATGACCCATAGTCATCCATTTCATACATATTTTCATGATCCATAAGACCATCAATTTTAGAATAAATCTGAAATCATGTTTTATATTTTCTAATTCATTTTTGTAGGCCTCATAATAAGAATCACTATTCATCTGGTGATTTTGTTCATTCATGTCTTTAACTGAAAACTCACCTATTGAAAACCTTTCACAAACATCATGAGTAGTTAATATCTCATATTATGTTGCATAGGTGTTGGAAGTCTAATATGGGAAAGCAATAACTGAGAGGGGAGGCTGAATCATATCTATAAAGTTTCTACCAATTCTAAACAAATTGATTCAACCATGTATCTATAAACATAAACTGAAATGTTGTAAAGATCTAACATCTAATCATATCCCTAATGAACACATAACACAAAGATTTGGTAACCCAAAAACCCTTGAAGGTAAAACTGGGGTGGGGATGACACCCACAAATCTTCACTAATGCAGTAATAAAGTGTGCCTATTAGGGCTACAAAGTTTTGATCACTTCTAATGATCTACCCTGTGAGGCGTCTTCCCTGTTAAGATCTTTTAGAATTATACAATCTACCTTGTTAAAGGATTTAAACTTACAACAAAGTAAGCACTCTGTTAAGAGATTTACAAAGGCCTGTTAGGACCACTCTATTAAGAGATTTACCTTGATTCACTTGTTAGGATGTATCTGTACCTGATCCTTCAGTCTGCACTACAAATGCTAATAACAGATCTCCTCTTTCCAACTCTTAACTGATCTCTCAACCTGATATATCTCTGTTCTTCTCTCCACTACTCTACTCAGTCACTCTGTCTACTTAATGCTTTAGATATGCAAAACATGCATATACTCTTAATCTCTACTCTTCACATCTGCATCCATACATACATATATTCATACACATAGATTAGGGTTTGAAGTATCCCATACATAGATCAGTGATGAAACATCCAGATCAAGATCAATGATCTAGATTCATCACCTTTTGCCGCTTAGGAATCCCTAATTTTTATTGGTTGCATGGCTTTCATAGGGATCCATAATCTCAAAAATAATGCATAATTAATGCATTAAATCTCTATGCATGATCATTAAATTATTCATAGAAGTAGGCCAAAACAATTTACCTTGGTGTTTGTGTCATTCCAAACACATATACAAAAATTGTCTTACTCAGCATAGGAAAACTCTGGTGCTCGGTCAATACTATCTCGCTTGGCATAACCATATGTATTCGCTCAACACTAACTCTTCTATGCAACTCGGCAATCATTCTACTCAACATCTATTAAGTACTCGGCGACCACTAAATTGCTTGGCAGTAACTACTGCTCAGTTAATATATAAAATTACACAAGTCATTTACATTGCTTGGCCTTAGTGGTATGGCTCGGTCGCAGTGATGACTGACCAACCTACCTTAATTATGACTAAGTGTATGACACTAATAGACCACAAAAATTTAGAGAGAAACAATCTACCCCTTTGACGTTAGTGGAAAAAACAATTGTCATGACTTTTCAATTCTTTATATTACTCAAATAGACTTAGAACTCCGCCTAGGGTTTTGACTATGTCTGTCTTTATGAAGACTTCACTACATATACAACATATGTACATAATGAGAAAAAAATATGTTATACCTTACATTGCCATCAATCTTACATTTTCCCCTTGTTTTTGTCACTCTTGTCACTCTTATCTGATGGGGTAGTAGGGGTCAAACCATATTTATCCAGAAATGGTTTATGAATTTGTAGGATCATTGCCAATACATTATCCCAACTTGTTTTGTTAGATTGTAAAGCCTAGATTTTGATTTCTATATCAGCAACTAGATAAATCAAACTCTCTACAATGTTCAGAGGTGGATCTTTCCATGCTAATTCCTTTGTTTTTTTCACCTCTTTTTGCATAACCTCTAAATGAGGTATCAACATGGTCTGAATGGAAATCAATTTTTCCCTTATTCTTCCATCCTTAGCCGTGAGCTCAGCTAGTCTCCCTTGGGCATGTGTCAACCTATTAAAATGAAAAGAGTTGGAGCTTGCATCCATGCTTAGTGAGTTTCTTGTTGACTTCAAATATGCTTTTATCTTCTCAATAAGTTGTTGATTCTCCTTTGTAAAGAATTCTATATCAAAAATTTGTTTGTACAAAGAGAGAAAATTTTCTATCACTTCTTCTAGATTGTTTACCATATCAGAAAATGCAACCTGCTTCGTAGTAAGCTTTTCTGCAACTTTATCAAGTAATTTGGTCTCAAATTTTCTCTCAAACTATTGCATGTGTTTCTCATTAGCATCTATATCATCAGTGTTGACCTTCTAAACAATATGAACCAATTGTTCCAATATAGGTGTCTACTCATTTAGGTCTTGAAACTCAAATGCATCAACAAAGATGTCTTTAATTTCATGCAATACCTACTTTTATTGATGTTCCCTTTTCAATTCCTCTTCCTTTCTTTTCCTATTCAATAAATCCTAATGTTGGAAATATTGCTACAATGTAGACAATTGTTATTTTGTCATTGATGTCAAACCTTAACTAGTGAGACTATTGCTATATGTTTGAGTACCATATCTATTGATTGATGAAGATTTGAAGAATAGGATAACAAGAAGACTAAGGAAAAGGTTGATTTATGAGTATACACCAGGGTACTTGATCACTTGGCACTTTGGCAAAGTGATATGTTGTTTATCTTTCACTGACAGTTCACTGGAAGGTCGATACCTAGTAAAGCAAAGTCGATGTTGAGCAAAGCAAAAGGTGATGCCAAGAAAAGTAAAGATGATTCCTAGCACCAGTGAAATGCCAAGGGAGACAGAGAAAGCCAAGCAACAGTATTTTAGTAATTGATGAGATTTGAGATCTCTGGCTGACATAGTTGATTTTATTGGGATATGTATTGTTAATTAAGATTGGTCCACACTCATTTAATGCATGGGAAACTATCATTAGCACATAGATTCAATGTTTAATTAATGAATGTATTGGAGAAGTAAATAAAATGTGATGATGGAAATATTTGTTGGATCTGACCTAACCTAAGATCTACGATCTTGATTAAGCGACAAAAGATCTATCTAACCTAGATGAAGAGGTATAATATAACCTATAGAGGTTATTGTCATGGTATCCAAGTGTAAGGAGAATTTGTATGAAAGAGTATTGCATAGTTAATTAACTGATTGGCAAGACCTAGCAAAGAAGGCTGAGCAGAGAAGCAGAGAGAGATTGCTTGATGGATTTCCAAGCAGATCTAAAGTTTGAGATGAAAATGGAGGCCACTCGGTGAATTAGCATTAGAGCTTAAATTGGATTTGGATTTGCAAAGTAAGTTGTATGTATCAGATCACACCTACTGATTACTTTCTAACCATTGTATCAGTTCAAATCCTTTAACCAAGTTGACCTAGCAGTCATTGTGTAAATCCTTTGAACAAGGTGACATTTAGATTGGAATGTTCTAAGCCCTCTAACAAGGCCACTCCTGACAGGGTGATTAAATCCTTTAACTAGGTCACATTTGACATTGTGTTTTGCAACCTTTAACAGGGTTGGCTCCTAACAGAGCTCACTTCAGAAGAGTGAAATTTTGGTAGTATGTTACTAGTGGTTTTTCCCATATTGGGTTTCCACGTTAAATCATGGTGTCAAAATGTGTGAATGTTTATGTTGTGTTTTACTATTAAGTTTTTGTAAGCTTATTTCATTAGTACAGTAAACTGCACACTTTTGTTGTTTATTTTTGTCGAGCAGATCTGAGTTGTTGAAGTGGTATAAAGTTTTATATGGTCACATCTGGACCTGAGGATAACTGATTCACCCCCCCTCTTAGTTATTCTAAATTCATTCTAACACCTGCAAGATTAGCATCTTCTCATAAGATAAGTTATCAGTATCCCATTTTGTAATTACTATAACTTTTTCAAGTGTTACTTCAGAGCTCAGAAACTTTTCCTTTTTCTTCTTATGTGATTTCTTCTTCTTGGTCTCTGGTTAGCTGCTACTTGGTCTGTGTTTAGATTTCAAAGTACTAGTATTACAATTGATTGGAATAATCTCCTTTTGAGTATTAAGCACCTTATGTTCAGATGTTTCAGCACTCTTGATCTTAGTGTGCACAAGAGGTGTGACATTAGGTAACTATCCTAATGCTTGAATAGATTTTTCCTCCTTAGGTTCTTGTTTCTCCTCAGTTTCAAGAGTCTTGGTTTCCTCTGTGTCTCCTTCATGTGATTTGGAGATATCTGATGTAGACTTATCTGTTAGTAATAACTGAGAGGGGGGGTGAATCAGTGGCTTCAAAAACTTATCCTTAAACTTAACCACGAATCAATAAATCTCAAATTATTAAGTCCCTACAAGATGCATGCCATGAAATACTAATAATGATTTAACTGTCTGTCAGTTTTCCTTTTCTGACCTTATTCTCCTTGATTACCGATAAGCAGTAAAAACTATTTACCAACACTCAGTAAATATGCAGAGTATACCGATCAATCCAGAAATGCATATGTGAAATGTAAAATAGTAAAGTAATAGACCATACAGACATAACACATGGATTTTAATGTGGAAACCCTATTAACGGAAAAAACCACTGGGACCGGTACCCCAAATTTTCACTCTTCTAAAGTGATCCCTATTAGGAGCCAACCTTGTTAAAGGTTACAAATACACTGTTAGGTATGACCTTGTTAGAGGATTTTATACATAGAGGTTGTCACTTAGTATCGGGCATCTATTTTCTACCATCCTTGAATCGGCCTCCTTCTTAGACTGTCAATAGGTATCAGGAAAGTCCAATGCTACTTTCATGAATCAACCTTTTTGGCACTCCTTGGGATGTACCTCAATATATAGAAGACTGTTAAGTCCTGCTCTGTTAAGAGACTTGATGCTTCAATGGTTAAACTGAAACACAATGACCTATTTCTAATGCAACTTAAATTGCATATTTTTAGATCTATTTAAGTACATTACTCTTTGATCAATGTATCAATTCAATTCTTTGTGCTCCACACTTTTTTCTCTGTGTTGTTGTGCTTCACTATTTGTCGGTGTCTGCAGAATTCTTTAGCTCTCCTTCAGTTTGATTGATTAGGACTGTAAGAAGTTATCCTTCATCAGTTTCTCTTCAGCATCTTCTTTCTATTCATCCCCTTTCATGTGATATGGAAAGGAATAAAGCTTGTCTCTTATATAGACATGATATTCACCGTTTCTTAATTCTTGATTCTTGGCGTGAAAAACAATCCAGCCAATCTGATTTAAAGAATAACTCCTGATTTATCTTGTAGTTATCTTTATGCCAACTGTACAAATCTTCTTTAAATCAATCACTTAACTCTGGTTGAATAAAATAATGAAAACAACCATTTAAGTCTATCTTTAGCTCTTGCCAGCTAGATATTTTGTCATTTTTTGAACTCTCTATTCTGTCGGTCAATTCTGCAGTTAGTTGTCAGTGACAAATGCCAGCTTCATCAGTGTGACTCTAGTTAGCTTTGGGATCTCCATCCATTGGGCATCTTGTGATTTTACTCATTGGGCAACTCTATTTTCAGCTCGTTGGGCATTCGGTGATTTTTCTTCATCAGGTAACACTGTCTTCTGCTCGTCGGGTATCACTGTCACTTTGGTTCTTTTCTTTTACTGATGGTGTGCACTTCATCGGTGTTATCTATCACCTAGTGAATACTTGAATTTTATGCATTGTTGAAAGCATAATCTTTGTTCCATTGATTCTCTAAATTCTTTGGCATTCTGTACATGACCGTACAAATGATATCAAGTTGACATCAATGACAATACAAACCATTAACTGATTTAATGTCTTGCATTATCTTCAACTTAACATTATCAAAAATTCAATCAGTTACATGTCATCATTATCTTCTTGTTGTTCCTTTGTTTCATCTCCTTCTTCATTTACTTCAATTTTTGCCTCGGTAGGTGAATTTGGAATTATGAGTGTTTCTTTACCCTAATCCTCAGCATTCAAACCTTCTGTAACCTCATCAATTGTCAAGTCCACAATCCGTTCATCTTCAACCTTATTCTTCATCTCATCCTCAACAATATCATTCACTTCATCTTAAATATTTTCATTTATATCATCCGCAGCATTATCTGGCTCATCAATATCTTCCTTATTGTCAAGATCAACTTGTTTTGATGTGCCTTCATCTTTTTTCTTGTCAACTATTAGTCCAAAGATAATCTTCCATATCTTTGGCTCTGTTGCACAACACCTTCAACATCATTCTTCAATATATAATAAGCTCTCAATTTAGGAATGAATCTATTCATGTATTGGTGCATGAATTTTTCTTTCTTCTTCTTTATCAATTTAGGCATAATTTGAGCTAATGCTCCTTCTCGGATCTACCTTTCTTTCATAATGGCATGCTTCCATCTCTCATCAATTTTAATTTCTAGTTCTTCATGGACTAAATTCCCAATCTCTAACAGTATAATCTTGTATGAAACTAACATATCCATCATTTCTTCTTCTATTTTTTCCTTATCAACTTTACTTAACTTTTCAAACTTAATAAACTTGAATCTGGACAAACCTACTGAATTCTAGATGTTGTGACAAATCTCATCAACATTTGTAGTATGTTTGTGTGTAGTAACTTTGAATTTTCTGATGTCCTCTATTTCTTTCAATTCTTCATCTTCATCATCTTTTCCCATAATGTATTTCCTTCTTGACTTCCTCTTAGGGTGGCTCGGCTCATATTTGGTTTGAACTTGTTTTCTCTTCCCTGAGCTTGCCCCTTCAGCATTCTTTACCAATGTTTTCTTTGGTGGCTTGACTAATATAGTAATTTTAGATGCCCTAGTTATTGATTGAGATGTGGCATGAGGAGTACATTTCTATTGTGAGCTCCTCTTCTTGGTTGGCTTGGCAACCATCACTTCCTTACCCTTCTTGTCCACTTCCACATCTTCTTCATTTTATTCAGAGTCACGAGATTAGTTCTCACCTTGAGCTAGTGTGATATGTACCGGTGCATCTTCCTCTTCTTCTTGTCCTAACATATTCTCAATATTTTTCACAATTTTCTTTCTCTTTCTTTCCATAGTTACATCTTTCAACTCTGTGGTTATCTTTGATTTAGCTTCATCATAATTTCCAAATCTCTTATCCTTTCTATCAGTTGCCTCTGCTAGTAGATTTGTGATTGTTGCAGATGTCTCATATATGTTTACTTCATAGGGTAATGTCCTTAGCCATGCTAACCTCTATACTACAGCTTGTACATAGGTATTATCAATATCAACTATAAATCAAACATCATCACAATGCTTCTCAACTAGTGATATAGGGATTCTTCGCCTTAATCTCATCTTTTTCTTGAATTCAACAAAATAATTACCCATCACAATGTCAAAATTATCTCCTAACTATTGTATAAACTCATTAATTTTTACTTTGATCGGTCGGTCCACACTCCACACTACATCTCCTATTATAGGAAAAGTGTTTTGAACATAGAAAAATATACACACTAGTAAGGATTTGAACATACACATAGAGTTCTTTTCCTTCCTAATTGTTGCTGGGTTCTTCGAAAGTTGAGTCATCTATAGCTCGACAAGATCATAAGTATGGCCCTTTTTCACTTTTTCCATGCATGATCAACCACTACACATGGGACACTATCCAATCTGCTTGATTGGTAAAACTTGTGTGCAATGACTCTGACTCTAAAATCAATTTTAGGATCTGTGATTATAGAAATTATCATTCCTCTCTTGTTCCACTCGGCAAGAGTGAACTTCTCAATGTCTTCCTTTTTGTTAAAATGCATAGGTCACTTCCCTTGCATAATGGGGTAACCACTAACTTGGTGGATGATGTCTTTAGTGATCTTTATGGGTCTATTCTCTAGCCATAGACACGTATCATGTATTCTTCTTAGTAATATCCTAATCCATTAGAATTTGAAGTCGTGTGGAAAGTCTAGGGCACAGACTAACCCTTTTTTGGCAGTGTGCTAATGATCATCTTTCAATGCCCCATTTTCACATAGCTTACTATAGGCTTCCCTCAACTCAAAGTCTCCAACTTCTTTGATTTTTCATATATAACATGCTCGCACATCATGGATCATGAGTACCTTAGGTGGGATTGATGATAGGGCTCCCGTAAGATCTCCCTTTCACCGCAGTCTCAGGAATGGCTCATAAATTAGGTAGTGCAAAAGTGTCACTTCTAACCAACTAAACATTCTTCATTTTGTATCTTGTCTCTTCACACAAACAGCTAAATTGGCTTCCATTTTTGCAAAATAGGGCTTATGAAACAAATTCTAGGTAACTCGGCAACAATGTGTCTTCAACCTTCACAATACTTTTCGACGATACACAGGTGGGATCTTTTCAAAATCTTCTTGAATTTCTCTTGAATCACCTTTGAAATTCTCTGCAAACTCTTAATCACTTTGTGAAATGAAAAATGAACGGAAGAATTCATTATATACCCTCAAACGGTCAAATTAAGTCTTCAATAAATTCTTCGTGCAGTGGTAGGTGGATAACATTTTTCCTTGGTCCTCAAATGAAATAGCTTGGTTATCACACACTATCACTAAGTAACAATAGTGACTCGGTCACTACTGACGCTCAGTCGACATATCAGCTCGGTCGGTATGGGAGCTCAACATACACACTAACACTGATTCTCGACATCAGCTATGCATATCAATTATTTTTCTCAGTTCTCTCCTCAGATCTTTCCTAATGCATCTTAACTTATGCAGATATGGACTTTAATATATCTTATGTTAGGAACTAGTGTAAAATATAACATTTACAAAAACATTTCCTTACATACCTTTTTACTTAATTGGAAGTAGTATGATCACCTGATCCATTGGATAGGGTGATCTTAGCTTCACTGGATCCACTATAGCTTGCATCTTCTTTCTTTCTCCCTGCCAGATTCATCTGATTCCTTATCTGCTCAACAATAGGTGTTGGGGATATGGTCTTTCAATCTCTCTTGGTATGACCAATCTTGTGTCAACTATAGTAGACCGTACTTCCATTCATATAACTCTTGGATTTGCCTCTAAAGTGTGTACTAATACAATTCTGTGCAACATGACCATATTCACTGCAATAATGACAACTATGTCTTGTGTTGTAATCCTAATTAAATGTATTACCTTTCCTCAGTGCATTGGCTTGTTTCTTGGATGTCCATTTTGATTTTGCATTGGATCTTCAATCTTGAGTTCTATGACCAAACTTCTAGCAACTGTAACAATGTCTTTGGAATCTAGGTGAAGTAGGTGTATTTCTAGTCTTTGACCTACATTCATGTGCCTGATGTTCATGCTTCTTACAGTTAAATAAATATCCATTAAATTTTAGGTTTAGGATTGGATTTACCATTCTTTCTTCTGAAAAAAATTTCTATGTGACCTAGTTTCCCACAATGATAACATGTAGGTTTGTTGTTCTTCGGCTTTGCATTCCTCTATTCTCCACTTTTTGATGATTCTCCTTCTTCATTGGATGACAAGTGCTCGGTATGTCCAAGCTCAGAGGTGTCACTTTCCTTCTTGGTGATCTCATTATTTCCTCAAACTATCTCAAGGCTTCATTTGGTTTGTTTATCCTCTCAATGACTTATCTTTCAGATCTCAACTCATTTTTCAATTTATTGTTCTTAGATCTTAGATATGTAATTTCAATTTCTTTTCTATTTATCTCTTGATTTTCAAATAATATTTGGTTGACCATGTCCAACTGACTATTGTGAGCTTCTTCACATCACTAGTCCTTTCATCAAGTCTGGTAGCCATCTGTCTCTTTTTTTCTTCTACCATTGTCTTGTCTTCCTTATTTTTCTTCTTCTAATTAGTCACCTCACATAGTGTTATTGATTGAGTTTCTTTCTCTATATTCATACTTTTAATTTTTTCTTTCAATGTGTTGTTCTTCTCCAATGAGGAGACGTTGAAAATAAATATAGATAAGTGTGTGTTTCTTCAAGAAAAACTTGTGTTCTTAGGCTTTGTGATCTCCAAGAATAGTCTCAAGATGGATCTTACCAAAGTTGAAGCCATCCTCAATTGGCCACCTCCTACTACTCCATCAGAGGTAAAGAGTTTTCATGGCTTATCTATTTTTTATAAGAAATTCATCAGAAATTTTAGTGGCATATGTGCTCCCATTATCAACACCATTAAAGGTGGAAGAAAATGCATATTTTCATGGACTAATGAAGCTAATGAGTCCTTTGATTTGTTAAAGACAAATATTGTAGAGCATCCTATCCTAGTTCTACCAGACTTTCACAAGGTATTCACAGTTGAATGTGATGCCAGCAATAGAGCCATTGGGGGAGTTTTGAGCCAAGAAGGAAGGCCAGTTGATTTTTTCAGTGAGAAGCTCAATGAAGCTAAACAAAAATAATCCACTTATGATCTTGAAATGTATGCAATGGTTCAGTCACTTAGGAAATGGAGGCATTATTTATTTCCCAAGGATTTTTTTATTTTTACTGATAACCATGCACTTAGCTTTCTAAACAAGTAGGAGAAAATTTATCAGAGACATGTGAAGTGGATGGAGTTCTTATAGTCTTATACATTTTCCATCAAGCATAAAAAGGCGATTGTGAACAAAGTTGTTGATGCTCTTAGTAGGAGACACCTAACTACTCAAACTATTCAGTTGGAGAGTGTTGAGGTTCATGCCATGAAGGATATGTCTGCTAAAGATGAAGATTTTAAAGAGGCTTATCAGATTTGTATGGAGATGACAGACAAATACCACATTGATTTCTTAGAGTTTATTGTGCAAGATGGTCTTCTTTTCAAAGGGAGTTCATTATGTGTCCCAAATGGATCTATGAGGGATAACATTATCAAAGAGAAACACTGTGGAAGCCTAGCTGGTCACTTTGGGGTGGACAAAACTTTGGAGCTGGTTAGGAGATTCTACCACTAGCCCAAATTGTAGACAGATGTTAGGATTTTTGTGGAGAGTTGTTCAGTTTTCCAACAAGCCAAAGGACACACCTCCAATGCTAGATTGTACACTCCTGTACCCATCCTTTCCAAACCATGGGATTCAATAAGTATGGACTCTGTCCTAGGCCTTCCAAAGACCAAGTCTGGATTTGATAGCATTTATGTTGTAGTTGATAGATTTTCAAAGATGGCACACTTTATCCCTTGTAAGACAACTCATGATGCATCTCACATAGCAGGGTTGTTCTTCAGAGAAGTTATAAGACTTCATGGACTCCCACTATCAATCATATCAGACATAGAGCCTCAGTTTTTAGGCCACTTTTGGAGGATATTATGGAGAAAACTAGGAACAAATGTTTCTTTTTCATCTGCATATCACCCACAGTCAGATGGATAGACAAAAGTCATCAATAGGTCCCTTGGAAACCTTCTGAGATGTCTCACACAAGAACATGGAGCCACTTGGGACACTATCGTAGCACAATTTGAATTCTCATTCAATGATTCAGTCAATAGGAGTATTGGTTTAACCCAATTCCAAATTGTCTATGGCACTCACCCTAGAGGAGTATTGGAGCTCAGAGATATCAAAGACATGGACAAAAGGAGTACACTAGCTGAATATTTTTCCAAAGTAATGAAGAACATCCATGATCAAATTGTAGCATACCACTGAGAAATATAAATCCCATGCTGACAAGAAGAGAAGAGATCTACAATTCAAGGTGGGATATTTAGTGATGATCCACCTCAAGAAGGAAAGACTACCTAAAGAAAAATACACAAAGCTTATGATGAAAAAGCTTGGCCCTTTCAAGATTTTGAAGAAATTTGGCAACAATTCCTATAGAATTGATCTACCTTCTCACATTGGATTATCACCCATTTTCAATGTTGTAGATATCTATGCCTACAAAGGAGAAGTTAGTACTACTGATATTGTTGATACTCTAGAACCTCCTACACTCCAACCACTTAAGGACATGCCACAAGAAACTCCTCCTAAGATTGAAAGCATTCTAGACAAGAGAGTGAACAAGAAAAGTAGGAGGGGCACTTACTATGAATACTTAGTCAAATGGAAACACCAACCAGCTGAAGATGCTACTTGGATGAACCCTGAAGACATTCTGAATATAGGTTATCCACTTGAAGAATTCACAACTCAAGAGACTTGAGTCCTTTTTGTCATGAGGAGCATGGTGTAGGGCACCTCCTGAATAGTTTCTTTTTCTTACTTTTATGTTTTTAATAAGGTGCATCCTTGAGATCACCCTTGTGTGTGTTTAGTTGTGTGGGTCTATGATGTAAGGTGAATGACCTAAGGTGAAGTTATAAACCTAGGTTCCTGAAACTAGAGTTAGATCATGTTTATTTAAGGATTTCTAGGTTTGGTTAATAGTCATGTTTTAAGTCCTTAGTTAGGTTATTTTCTTGTTTTGAACCTCTCCCACATCCTTGGGGGTTGGTGAACTTAGCATTCTCCAAAAATGGCAACTTTCCTTCACGATTGCCAAAAGTTGTCTTTTTGCAAAGTTGCATGAGCAACTTTCGCAAAATGTTGCTCGAGAGATGACAACTTCTTTGTAACTGACCTCACCCACTTTCTGAAGCATCTAAAATTCTTAAAGGATGCTATTAGGATGCCTTCCATGAAGGTCAAAATACACTGTGTACAAAGTTTGATGTTCAAGAAAGGAAATAGAAGAGTGTTTTGAGTCATTATGATAGTGTACGACCTGGTACAGATTCATCTTGTGGATCCAATTGCATAATTTTGTGATGTCCTTAGTTTCTAAAGTTTTTTAGTTGGTTTGAGGTGTTTTCATCAAATTTTTTAAGAGTTATTGATTTTACATTCTTGTTGTCTGAGAAAACAAGGTTGACTATGTCAATCACAAAGATGTGATCCTAACTTGAGATTTATCCAGTGGATCTGCTTGGTCACTTGGAAAATACAAGTTAGGATCATGACCTTTAATAATCCTAAGGATCAAGCATTCAAAGTTAGTCCTTCTATTTGTATGACAAAGCCCTAGGCTAATTATCCCTATGTAATTAGTCTGGTCTATTAGTACAGTCACATGCATGTGCAATATATGAGTAGGGGGTCAAACCAAAGGTGTTTCTAGACTAATTTTGGGTAGGAGAATCCATCTAAGGCTCTTTATTTAGTCCATGAACCCATCTTCTAACAGTTGCTTAACAAACCAAGCTTAAACTAGCTAATTAGGCATGTGTGCTTTGTGAGAGTTTAGGGGTGAAGGAGTGGGTTGAGGCTCTGAGGCTTTAAGGGGTCTACAAAGTTCATAAAGGGTGTCTAGAAACCCAATCAGTTTAGTCAGTTCCCTCCTTAGTTGAAATTTAAGTCCAAAAAACCCTCTAGTTAGGGCTACAACAAATCCTGGACCATTTGGGATTCGGCTACTGTTGGGTCTACAAGACCAAATCCATTGTTGGATTCATGACCCTTGGGGTCTTTTAAGAGTCTCCAATCACTTAGGATGAAGTTTGGAATCCTTTGGTGAAGTTTTATACTTTGATGTGTGGTTTAGGGAAGGAGTCCCTAAAAGAGAAATTGCTTGGTTTCATAGATTGATTTGAAGAACCAAAAGGGAATAGGGGAAGCCTATTTAACCCTTGGATAAGTTAGGAGGCATCCTAAGAAGACTTGTGTGGAGTAGAATTGATCAAGTTTGAAATTTTAAGGAGTGGTAAAGAGCTAGGGCCCATTAAGGTCTTCTTGCAGTGCTCTCTGCATCAAAATGGATAATGCTAAAGATATGTGGGATAAGTTGGTAATAGTCCATGGAGGTGATGTTCATGTTCAAAAAGAAAAGGTAGATAGTCTCAAAGGAAAGTATGATGAAATGAGAATGCATGAAGGAGAGAACATTTCTCAGTACAACAATAGGCTAAAGGGAGTTGTTTCTGCTATCAAAGGAGTTGGTTGTCAACTTGAAGAAGAGGAAGTGGTAAGTAAAATATTGAGAACCCTTCTACCATAGTATGTTATTAGTGTATGTTTTATATAAGAACTGAGATGTATTAGTCTTGCAAATGTGACTAGATTTTTTGGTTGGAAAGCTTACTACTTTTGAGTTAAGTAACTTTGATAATAGTATGCCTAGAATAGAATATGCATTCAAATCTTCCCTAATCATTGGTTCATCAAAGAAAGGAAAGGAAGACTCTAACTATTCTGAAGGAAATCATGACTATGATTCTATCTGAATAAGGAAATAGAACAATAAGAGTTGGAAGCTCTGCTAGCAAGAAGATTACCTAGAGGAAAAGGAAAGTACAAAGGTAAACTTCCCTTAAAATTATTTTTATGTAAAACAAATTGGTCATATTGCATCTAGATGTCTAGACAATGATAGGAAGGAAAAGTTAAAGAAATTGAGGAACTTCAAAGACAAGAGCAAGAAGGCATGTCACCTAGCAGAAGATGGAGTGACTGATGAAGAATCAAAAGGAAGAGATGACGAGGAAGAGATAGCTTTGTTACAGTCAAAGAATAACTCTCAACCACTGTAGATGGAGATAGTGAGGAGAAAGCATTGATTTCAAGCATGAATTATAGTGATGACTAGATAATATACAGTGGGTGTACACATCACATGATCGGTGAGAAAAGAAAATTTATTTCAATGGAAGAATGTGATGGAGGTGCAGTCAGCTTTTGTAATGGTTCTCCATATGTGGTAAGAGGTAAAGGTTCAATAGAACTCAATGATAACACTAATTGTGATGATGTTTATTGGGCTAACAGATTAAATTATAACTTGTTAATTTTTTCTCGGTTGAATAACAAAGGTTTCTAATTGGAATTTAGTAATGGTGCTTGCAAGATCTTAGGAACATATGAACATTTTATTTCTACTAGTAAACAAACTAGAGGCAAGCTATTCTGATTAAACTCTACTAATAAAACATTGTTTGTTTTCTAAAGTTGAAGACTTCTGACTATGACATAAAAGATTTTGTCATGTTAATTTTGATAATATAGTAAAGTTCAGTAAGCATAAATGTGTTAGAGGTTTTCCTACTTTAGCTAAGCCTAAAAATGCTATGTGTAAGGAGTGTTAGTTGGGAAAGTTAACTAGTTCTAATTTTACTAGTAAAGTATATTCATCTCAAAACATTCTTGACCTTGTACACACTGACTTGTGTGGACCTATGAGAACAAAGAGCTACTATGGGGATAGTTACTTTATCTTGTTTGTTGATGATTACTCAAGAATGATGTATGTTATGTTTTTGAAGGATAAATCTAATTTATTCTACATGGTTAAGGTGTATAAAGAAAGAGTTGAAAAAGAAACAGGTAAAGCACTCAAGTGTCTTAGATCTGATAGAGGAGGTGAGTTTACCTCATATGAGTTCACAACATTTTTTTAAGAACATGGAATCAAGAGACAAGTGTCAACACCTAGAACACCACAACAAAATGGAATTGTAGAGAGAAGGAACATATCCATAATTGATTGTGCAAGAACACTGTTGATACAAAAGGAAGTGGATCAAATCTTTTGGAGAGAAGTTGTAAGTACTATTTTTTATACTTTGAACCAGGTACAACTTAAGAAAGATACAAACAAAACACCTTATAAGCTATGGTATATTCATACTCCTAGTGTCAATTAATTCAAAAAATTTGGAAGCAAATATTACATAAAGAAGGTTGAATAAAATGGTATATTTGATTCTAAGAGTGATGAAGGGATATTTCTTGGCTATTCTACTAGAAGTAAAGCTTATAAGTGTTTGAACAAGCGTACTAAAAAGATGATTGAAAGTGAAAATGTTAGAATTGATTAATTTTCTGAGAAAAATGAGGAAGATAGCAAGAAGGAACCATAAGACTATGACAAGTTTGTTTATGTTCAATCAGTGGAGCTAGATACAGTACCACAAGTGACTGAAGTGATGAATGATGTATAACTGGTGAATGATGATGAAAGTAACCATAAAATAGAACCGGTACTCCCAAGGTATGTGAAACTTAATCATACACAAGATCATATTATTGCTGATAAAAATGTTGGAGTGGTGACAAGGAGAAAGGTAAGAGAAAGAACTTTTCTATATGAATTAAAACCTAAAATTGTTAAAGAGGATTTGGAAAATAATGGTTGTATTAAGGCTATAAAAGAAGAATTAGATCAAATAGAGAAGAATAACACATGGAATTTCATACCTAGACCTACTGACAAGAATGTTATAAGTACTAAATGGATTTTCAGGAATAAGCTGAATGAGAAAGAAGAAGTGATCTAAAATAAGGCAAGGCTAGTTTGCAAAGGGTATAGACAAGAAGAAGGGTTGGACTATGGTGAGACCTTTGTGCATGTTTCTAGACTTGAAGGTGTAAGGATAATTTTGGAATATACTTCTTATAAAGGTTTTAAGGTATATCAAATGGATGTAAAATATGTTTTTCTTAATGGTGTGTTAGAAGAAGAAGTATACATTGAACAACCTGAAGGATTTGCAACTGATAAAGGTAAAGACATGGAATGTAAATTTCATAAAGAATTGTATGGATTGAATAAAACTCCAAGAGCATGGTATGAAAGGTTGCATGCATATATTAGTTAGGTTGGTTTCACAAGAACTAGTGAGCATAGCAATGTATATCTAAAATCTAAAAGTGAAGACATAACATTGATTGCTGAATTTTTTGTTGATGACATAATATTTGGTAGAAATGAAGCATAATATACATAAGTCAATCTAGGTATGTGAAGGAGATTCTGAAAAATGTTGGCATGGAAGACTCAAAACTAGTGGGACCTATGGTCACAGGCTGCAAATTATCTATGGATGATGAATCAAAAGAGGTAAATGAAACTCTACATATATCCATGATCGGTAAATTGGAATATGTTGTGCATAGTAAATTGGATATTGCACATGTTGTTGGTATTCTTGCAAGGTTTTCATCAAACCCAAAGGAGTCACATTTGGTTGCAATAAAGAGGACCTTTAGATATCTCAAGGGGACTGAAGATTATGGCATATGGTATAGTAAGGATGGAAATTTTTCTTTGAATGTGTTTACAGATGCAAATTGGGTAGGAAATTTTTATGATAGGAAGAGCACAAGTGGTGGAGAATTATTTCTTGGTGAAAGATTAGTCTCTTAGACTAGTAAAAAGAATAATTATATTTCTCAATCTAATATAAAGGCAGAGTATGTTATTGCTGCTCTTAACTTTCAACAAGTGGTATGGATAAAACATATTCTTGAGGGAATTCATGAGAAGGTCACATAACCAATTATTGTCTATTGTGATAACACTAGTGAAATAAATATTTCCAAGAATCCAATGATGCACTTCAACACAAAATGCATTGCAATAAAATATCATTTTATAAGAGAATAGGTACAAGAGAAGGAGGTAAGGCTTGACTATGTGCCTAATAAAGAACACATTTCTGATATATTCACCAAGTCATCACCAAAGGATACCTTTGATTATCTTAGAGGTAGATTAGGGGTCATTCCCCTATCTGAAGTTAATTAGAGGATGATCTTGATTGCATCAATTCATATGTGTTTATTAGAAAATAATATATATGAACTTATGTAATGGTGGACAACTTCATGGGGGAGAAGTCTTAATTATGATGTTGTAATGGAATGATAAGGAAAGAACATGCAAGGATCAATCAAGTGTACTCAAAGATGCCTGAATGATTTGAAAACTTTGGCATTGTTGTCAAAGGGGGGGAATATGTATTTCCTATAGGGGAGAATATGTATTTCATTGATAAAAGAGGAGAATATGTAATCTAACAATAGAAGATCATAAAAGATAAAGATGAAAGGGGGAGTATATGAAGATGATGAATCAGTAAGACAGAGTGAACAAATATATGATTAGAGGTATAGACAAAAGTGAAAAGCAGAGGTACAGACATAATTGGAAACATTTTGCAAAAGTCAGTACGAAGATTTCCATTAGCAAGACAAAGTGTGGTCATGAAATCAACAATGTGATATCAATCAAAATTTAGAAGTTAAGTGAAGATAAGAGTGTTGCCAAGGACACAACTTATGTGTTGTGTAGATAAGAGTATTTCCATTAATGCCAAAGGGGAGATTGTTAGAATAATTGATGCAGTGATGCTAAGTCTTTCATTGATGAGGATTGGTATAGATTTGATGATAGGTGAAATAGTTATTTGGTTGACATTGATGTCAACTGATTGACTTGGTGTTTTTAGTATGTTACTAGACAATGTGTAAGTGAATCATGAGTTGCAGTATGTTTATGAAGTTTCTATTATAATGAAAGTATATGTCATGTGTTATGATATTAACTTTGCCATCGTGACTTCTGATATGAAGAATTGAGTTGGTTATTTTTGATTGAACTCAAACCAGGTAACTACTAGAATAGTCACTGACAGACAGTAAGTGATTTGAATGTTATCTCAAATCGGTAAAGTATATGATGGAGTGGTCATAGGATATGATTTTCAATATTGTCAAGATACTATGTTTGCAATCAAAACTCACATTTTTGATTGGTACAACTATTTTATTTGACTTGAAGCAGTGTTAATAGAATGAAAAGGTAAACAAGACAGAGTTTTTGAATAGGCTATGAAGATTTGTATATCGGTGAAGGAATTCAAATTGGAAATAGGATCGGTGATGATTTTTGTAAAGTGGTAAGATAGTCCTATGATTTGTGGGACTTACTTGAAATCAAATTGATCAAGGTATGTATTTGAGGTGGATTCTTCAAGAAGTTTCTTTTGGAAAAACAAGTTTTTGAAAATGGCTCCACTACCAAGGTAAAATCCATGTGTAAGCTGAAGTGGTCAGAGGAAAAAAATTTATGAGTGGTTAGATAAATTGTATCTTACCTAAGATGATCTAGATCATTCATATCTCAGATCTGGGGTTTGTTTTAAGTCGATGGGAATAAATTTATATAGTGAAACAGTTGAACAAGAAGAAAGAGAGCTGATTGTGAATTGCAGAAGGATTTGATGATAGAGAAAGTAAGGGAATCATGTGCGATCAAGATATGGAAGAGTAGAGAGTATGAAGATGAGTTTTATAATTTAAAAGGATCTAATTATGCAAAGGTAGTGCAATTTATACAAATCATTTTATCTATTGCTTTCTAACCATTGTAACAGTGAAATCCCTTAACAAGGTGGATCCTAACAGATCTTTATTGTAAATCCTCTAACAAGGTGACACATTAGCTTGTGTTTTAAGTCCTCTAACAAGGATGATCCTAAAAGGTCAAAGATCCTAATAGATCTAAAGGAAAATCCCTTAACTAGGTAGCACCTAATAGTGTTTTGTAAACCTTTAATAGGGTTAGCTACTAACATAGCGTATTCTAGAAGAGTACACATTTTGTGGGTATCATCTCACACCATTCTTTTTTCCCATTTGGGTTTCCACAAGATAAATATTGTGTTTACATTCTGTGTTTGATTACTTGTGGATGTATGCATTGAAAGTTTTACTTATGTTTGTTGATATTGAATGTTTTTGTGCAGAGTTTAAAGAAGTTGAATTAGGTGAATTTGTGGATAATTGATTCACCCCTCCCCTCTTAGTAATTAGACCTATATTAACAACACACATATCTTCATGATGATTAAAAATTATCAGTGAAGGTTGTATATCTTCATGATGGTTAAAAACTATCAGTGAAGGTTGTACTAACCTATGGTGTCCTTTAAACAATTCTATATGATGATAAATGCTATTTTAGAATTATCACTGACAGTACTAGAGGTTTTAATATAGTTGAAATCATATTTAAGCTTTCATGGATACTTGAGATCAGGATGATACCTATCAAAATAGAGTGTTAAATCACAAACAAATCCAAGTATAACTACTTAATTTAATGACTGACTACTCTACTCATTGATATAAACATTTGCATACATTTGTATGAGCATTTTAACAAAAGGAAAACATACATATCACAGCATGTCATCAATACATTTCCTACAGATAAATCAGAAAATAGTTTCAGATGTGACATCCATACATCCATAGGTGCATCCATACATTTATATGCATAAGGGAAAATACAAAAATATACATGTGCAAATCCATACAGAGTCACAATGAGAGTTGCATATCTCATATATATCAGCAAACGGTAAAAGCACAATGATGTCATAACATGAGTATCATCAATATCATCATCACAACAAGACCAAGTACATCATAAGTCACAAATCAATATGAGCATCTATTAGGGAAGCAGATAAAGAGACACACAAAAAAACATATCAGAATCAAAAGGCAACATCTCACATATTATATATATTAGTGGATAACATATTAATATATCCAAAGGAATATATTAGTATCATAGAGTATATATCGGGCGATCACTAATGGATCCCTATACAAAATATCAATGAGATCATCAGCAATGATAAGTATCAACTCAGACTACCACCCTCAGCCTAATCACAAGAGGGAGGAGGCAGAACATCGTCTCATGTAGGAAATGGTGGAGACATGCCTCCCTCTGACTATTGAGCAATAGATAAATATAATGGTTCTCTTTAAGCCTCAAGAACATCTGCATAATATAAAGTAAAGTAATAAGCTTCTCTCTGTCCCTGATGTGCAGCAGTGTGAGCCTGATAGTCTCTCTCAGATCTCATAATATCCAACTATCTGTCTCGGTCTAAAAAAAAGAATCTCCACTATCATAATCCAATCTCTCAGCTACTCTATCTCCCTCTCACACTTAGATAAAGGACTAGGACCTATTTCTCTACCTCTATCTCTGGGAGGATCATGTGGTGGCTATCGGTCACTGCTACTGCTCTCACTAGTAGGCCTCTGTCTCGTCAGTCTCTATTATTGCCTAGGTAATAAAGGACCTAGTTCTCAATGGGGTAGAAAAAAAATCTTATATGGGTGTGCCTACCATCACCACCTCCCCCACCACCTCTATCATCTCCATCACCTCTATCCTCTCCTCCGTCATCTCCACCATGTCCTTGAGCCCTACCAGTAGGATGAAATCTACCACCTCTATCACCTTGACCTCCTTCATCTCTCCCTCAACCACCCCTATCTTCTCTACCTCTACCTCTATTAGGATCATAATCTAGCTCCTCCTCCATCCTTGGAGCTATCTCCTCACCTGCAATAAAACATGGGAAAGGGTGTTGATCAAGATAATCCCTATACTCATCTATAATAACACCATCAGCTACCTCTTGCAAATAATCCCAGCCAACATGAACCCTCTGGGAGATCTCATGGATGGTAGTCTCATAAGATAATATGGAACCCCATTGTGCCTCCTCATCTTTGATATAATCATATATAATAAGATCCTATGCAATACCATGTACCCCACCAAAATTGTATGAATACATGGGTAACAACAAATCTCTCCATAGTGTATCAAGTACGACCAACCAAGAATTTTCTCTGAAAAAAATAAGGCATCTGCCTCTATTCATAAGACCACTCCTCAAAATCTAGATAAGGTCGCCACTCAACCTTAGTAACATAATCCAAAATTTGTCTCCTATATTCTAGCTTAACTAGATGGGGGTGTTGGACATATACTGAATACATATAAACATATGGATTCTTTGGATCCCCCTGATGACCTTATGGTAGGAAATGTTGTCAATTAGTGCCTAAACACTTAGTCATCATAGAGTTGACCAAGCCAGCAATGCAACCCAAGCAGTTACATTGTACCTCGAGCAGTGGCAGTGTCAACCAAGAAGATAGTGGTAATCAATATTACCCGAGTGATCAATATGACCCGAGTACACAAAGTAGCCTGAGTTCCAGAGTTTACTATGTTTTCCGAGTGATAGCATATTACCCGAGTGCCAATATATCACCTGAGTGGATCACTGGACCTGAGTAACAGTTTTAGGCTGACTAAGCTTATATTGTTTGATATTAATTTATCTTATGGAAGCCAAATTACAGAAGTATTTAATTTGGATAAGGTATAAATATAAGGTATTTTGTTTATCCAAATGTGTGTGTAGAAGTGTATATGTGAATATGAAGTGGCAGATTGATTAAGAGGCTACAATAGTATAAGGAACAATGGAGACTCATCTATCACATTCAGGTGATTAGTTTTATATCATTGGATCTTATTCAGCAAATCAGAGTTGCACAAGATCATCTACTAGTTCATCCTAATAGGTGCATCAGCAAAATCCTCTAACAAGGTAGACTTAACAGTCATTTACAAATCTCCTAAAAGAGTTGCAAACTTAATTGTATTGTACTAAATCCTTTCACAAGGTGGACCTAACAGTCCTTATTTCTCCTAATAGGGCAGGCCATTAGAAGTGGTATATTCTAATCTTTAACAGGCTAAATTTATACTACAATAATAAATCTTGTGGGTACCATCCCCACCCCAGTTTTACTTTCTATTTGGAAGGTTTCTGGGTAACCAAATATTGTGTCAAGTGTTGTGGATGTTTATTACTTTTATGTTTCATGCATGAAATTAGATTAGATAATCTAATAAAGGATTAAAGAGATTAGTTTTTATTTGTTCCTAATTCAACCCCCCCCTCTCAATCACCTAGCCTCAACATATTTCTAAAAATTGGTATCAGAGCTAAAGGTTCTCTTAACAGAAGTTTAGCAACTTGAGAAAATATCAGAGGCAATGGAAATATACATACTGAAGAAATCCATTGAAAATGAAAAGATAGATCTACAAGTGGCCATGGATCATATCAGAAAACTCAAGAAGTAACTCTCTCTCTCTCTCTTTCCATAAAAAGAAGAAAAGATTTCACAGTGCAGATGAATGATAAAAGTTACATAGAAGAAAGAATTAAAGACTTGTGCAAAGAAAGAAGTTCTGAAGAAGTAGATGCAGCAATTGAAGACCTACTTGCAAAGAATCTCAATTTACATGAAGAAGTCAGAAAGTTGAAAAGAGAACAAGAAATTCATTCAGTCAGAATATGTGAAGTCATGGAACAAAAGAATCAAGTAGAAAATGATAGAAAAATGACACAAGAAGATAAAAGATTGCTGAGTACAAGATTAGAAGAAAAATAAAATGAAATCCATCATTTGTCACTTCAGCAAGCAGATATGATAAATCAACTCAATAATGTAAATCAAGAAGTTATCAATCTAAGGAAAGAAAATGAAAGACTGAAGAATGATCTCAATACTAAAAAGCAAACAAATGAGACTTTTATGAATTCACAGGTAAGCATGGATTAGTTGACAAAGAAAACTCAACTGAGACATCATGGATAGACTGGATTAGGTTATACTACACAAGGTGAATCCTCACAGCAAGGAACTCAAAAGAATAAAAAACCTACTTGTAATCATTATGGCCAGTTAGGGCACACAACAAATAAGTGTTGGAGCAATGGAAAATAAAATTTTAATGGTAAATTCTACAAATGCAATAAACATGGACATAGGGCAAGTGAATGCAATGAGAAACCTAAGTTTGAAGAAAAATGTTTCAATTGTAACAAACAAGGTCACAAATCCTCTGAGTGTATAACTAAGAAATGGAACCCTGCTGAACAAATAGCTAAAGCAATTTTTGGTTGGGATTACAACACATGGAGTAGATTTTGTCATTGTGGTGAATATGAGCATATTGGTGCAAATTGTGCAAAGACTCACCTCAGAAAAAGGAATCCTACTAAGAGATGTTATGTATGTAAACAACTCGGTCATCTAAGAAATAATTGCATGAATAGAGAAAAAGTGGATATTGGTTTTGAGAAAGGCAAAGAAAAAGTTATAGAAGTCAGAACTCAAATGAGTCAGTAGTGGGTAAGGAAATCTCTTGAGAGTTCAAATCAAAATAATGAAGGATCGAATGGCACCCAAAGAAGTGAGTTGGGTGGATCTACCATCTCCAAATAAATATGCAAGGAGACTACTAGAACTGTGCATACAAGCCATCCTACATTAGTTCCAGACATGCTAGCAAGTCTAAATCAGCATATTGATGCACTAGGACACATTATAGTTTTAACTAAGTCAGGATCTCAGTTACATATGAGTTACACAGGCTTAACTGAGTTAAGTTGGGTTGTATGGTTTTGAGGAGGCAAAATTTAGTTTTCTTCGAGCTTCAATCCAAGCTATGCCAACTACCATGTACAAAGCATTTAATGAAAACTCAACAGTAAAATCTCTTATAAAAGATGAATTGGAAAGGTTATTATTTACAAATTTTTTAGTTTGCAGAGAAATTCATAGAGAATTCATGTTTGAAATCTTTAAGTTGCGAAGTTTTATCAAACCTCTGAGCATTATGGTGTCTACATCCAGCAACAAGGTTAAGAAAGGATCTGAGATGTTGGTGAGGAATGCTATCTGTGAACCTCCAAAGTTTAAGCTTCATCCAGCGATTACAGAGGAGATAGATCTGATGGGAGATCATTCCCTAATTCCTTTGAGGGTACTATTGATCAATGACATTTGAGCCTTCTATCATTGCATAATTCAATAGCTGGGGACATTGGAAATGAATAAAGCATATGAGAAACTTTGTGAAGCTAGGAATTTGAAGTCATAACATAAACACCTTGAAGTCAAGGGTTTGACTCATATAATGCATATACCACAGAAATTTCAGATTAAATTGATTCAGTTTTTTTTAGTCTTGTTCATGACATGCATCTATGGCTGGAGTAACTAGTGAAGATTACCAAGAAAATGGTACACCGTATTACAAGGTATCTTATGCTTGACACGTCAAAAGCTACCAAAACCCTACCCCAGGATGACCTAACTAACAAGACTCTTGCCGAGTGGGATGGAAGAGGCATGAGATTAAATGGAATTACAAACATGGAATTGAAAATTGGGATTCATGTAATTGTGCACAAAATCTACATTTGTAGCCGACCAAACAACGTACCATGTGATTATGTGGACTTGGCATACAAAGTGGTCAAGAACAACCTTTCATTTTACCTTGCTAAGTTGCAACTCATCCAATTGAGAAAGAACATGGAAAGCATCCATGCATCAAAGACCAATCCATGTATGTTTGGTTCACTTATGATCTGAATATTATTTTATATTCAGAATTTTTTCCCTTCCAAAGGCACAATTGTTTGGAAGAAGGACAGACCCATAGTGTATAAGATAAATGATTTCATAGCAGAATTAGGAGACAATTTTGAGAGCATCATGGATGCATATTTTGAGGAGTTCAAATAGAAAACACATAATAGATATAGAACTCCTAAACAATTGGTTGAAGGCTACAAAGATGATGTTTACTTCTTAGTTGACTGTAATAATGTATACATTTAGGCAGTCAAACCTAGGGTTGCGTGGGTGAAACCTCTTACATATGAGGTTAACATAGATGAGACTAAAGACATCATTGAGGCTCTTGTGAATGATCTTGTTGATCCCAAAGCACCATACTTTGGTACCTATAAAGAATCCAAGAGCAAAATTTCATTGGAAATTGAGATTCCTAAGATTTTGAAAAGATAAAAGAAGAGGTTAGAGAATTTTGGAGAGAAGTATGGAAAGACTTCAGACTCTCCTCCTTCAATCTCTAAAAGAAAAGAAGATGGAGTTAAGATAGAAGATGATGAACCTAAAAAGGAAGAGGAAGAGATAGAAACTAAACCTCCTAAGAAGAAGAAGAAGGCAAACCCCAAGAAAAAATCAAAGATCTCTACCCCTGTCATCACTAAAAGAAGATCTAGAAGGAAAATAATATTTCTTAAGGAAGATGAAGAAGGAGATACAGTCATATTTAAGAAACCCCCACCTACCTTTGAGAAGGAAATTGAAGAGCTAAGAGAAGGTAATGGTATGAGTTCTCTAAAATCATTGAAATATGCTTCCAGAACTAAGGATGAACAGAAGAAGATTGAGGAAGTAGTTGTAGAGAGAATGACAAGATGGAAGTATGATCTATCTAAATTGAAGAGTCATATGACTAAAGATCTATTCAAGGCAATATTTACTCCCTAGAGTAATGTAGTCCAAATAGAAAAGGATATTAGAGAAAAGACCTTGAGGCAAGTCATGCCTACTATGATAAATAAAGAGGTAAAAGAGGTCATGACCAAATATGAAAGAAATCACACTCCAAGGTTCAGGACCTTTCAAATATTGAATAAGAAGATAGAGGATGTGGTGCAAGTTGCAAAAAATATATGGAAGATAGTCTTGGAAATCAAGGAAGAATACAAGGTAGAAGTACCAACTACAGACCCCAAGGTAAAGATTGATGATGTAGATTTACCTGAGGTAGAAATTATTGAAGAAACCAATGCAAAACATATAGCAGTAGAAGTGATGGCATCCCTGCCCCAATAACCTATATAGAACATCTTATCTCTAGGAAAGGATAAGTCTACTAAATCTACATTTAGAATAGTAGGAACCAGGCATCAGACTCCACCTACTACTGGGCTATGCCTAACCAAGTCTCAGAAGGTAACTTTGAATGTTTCTTCAGTGAGCATTGATTCTATAGTTGGTGCAGAAAAAGGTAATGATCCACTAGATAGTGAAGTCAAGGATGATAGTGGAATAGGTAAGGAAATTTCTCCTTCACCTAATCCCAAGATCAAAGGAAAATCGAAGGAAATAGATATTGACGGTATTGATCTTGAGGAAGATATTGTGATTCCAAATTGGGATCTATCCAACTTGACAGTAGAGAAGATGGATATACTAGGGGAGCTATGGAAGAAAATGTTGGCAAGTGATAAATTTTGTGTAAATGTGATTCACTTTCTGGTTGTCATTTATGGCAACACATCTGGGTTTCAGATCGATTCCAGTAAAGATAAGTTTTGATGATTCAGAAATTGACTAAGTATAGAAGCAGAGATACAAAAGTTTTTTGGATGTCAAAGAATGAGATCAATGATTTAGGGCAAGCGAGCTTAGAGGAAGACAATATGGGGTATGTATGACCTCCACCTAAGATCAATATTTTTTTGGTTAAGTCTACGGTGAGTTAGAAAGAATTGAAGACAGGAAGACTGCAGCAGAACAATGATACAGAGTAGTTGGACAGTAGTGAAGATTGAGGGAGTATGACTTGGACTCTAGACAATCAAAGTTGTATTTTGGTTGTTGCTAACCTCCACATTGACTATGCAAGAGCATTGACTATGCATTTGATATTTACTATATTAAATATATTTTATATTGAAGGCCAAATTTTTAATATTTGTAATATTCATATTGAGAGCCAACTTTGTAAAGTTGTGAGATATATATGTAAGATCTTTTTGATAAAGATAGATGATGGCTAGTTGGATAGCTAGATGAGTTGTTGAGAAAATAGAAAAGTAGAGAATGATAGAGATCATTGAAGAACTAAAAAGGAACTATCTAAGCACTAGTGTTTCTTGTTTTTGTTCATGACTGAAAACACTTTGTAACCTAAATTATCTTGTAAGAGTTGTAAGCTCAGTTGGCCCTAATAGGGTGTTGTGAACCTTTAACAGGGTTGTAATTCCTTTAACAAGGAAATGTGCTATGTAATATTTAGCTCCTAATAGGGCTAGGTATCCTAATAGGGAAATTATACTTTATTACATGTTTGTGGGTACCATCCCCACTGGGGTTTTCCCTTGGCCAGGGTTTCCTCGAAAAAAAAATATGGTGTTATGAGTACTGTGTCATTTTCTTATGTTCTTTTCTTTACTGCAAGTTTATGGTTAATATTTAAATGGTTGAAGAATTCAATTAAGTTCTATAATACTGATTCA
>MU224718.1:302664-315703 GCA_018584345.1 Thuja plicata
CCCCCCCCACATCAGTATTATCCAATCCTAACAATTGGTATCAGAGCTTTTGGCCCTTGGAGAGAAATTCTAACAGCTTGAGGGAGATCAGAATGGATTTGGATAGTTTGCAAGAAAACTTTGATGCTGTACTTGAAGACCTTGACAAAGCAAAAGAAAAAAATGGAGAGTTAAGATTCAACATGTAAAGAGCTAAGAAATTTATAAAGAAACTCAAAGAACAACTTGAGATTTCTAGAAAGTAAAGACAAGATCTTGCGGTTTAGATAAAAGAGGATTCAGATAAAGATAGTTCAGATCAGGTGAAGCAACTAAAAGAAGAGAATGAAACTCTAAAACTTGAAAATGAGACTATGGCTAAAGAAATATAGGTACAGAAGGATGCTAATAAGAAAGTTAAAGAAGCTTTAAATAGTACATTAGATCAAATGAAGAATGAGGTTGAAAACTACCAGAATAAGTATCTGGAAATGGAAAAATACAATCAGATTATAAAAGGTGAACTTGTTGAATCAAAGAAACACATTGAGAAACTTCACACCAGTAATGATTTGATTGATGAACAGAGAGACAAATAGAAACCTAAAGGTGATATGACTGTTATTGGCTTCAATGAACCTGAATTCTCAAAGAATCAAGAAGAGAAATCAGATGAGAAGATTGATGTTGAGAAACCTTCTATTGAAGAACCTAAAGAGTAGATCAGACCCTTCAGAGGTAGATTCTTTGGCTGCAATAGATTTGGACACATGAAGAGAGACTGTAGAGGTAATGCCCCTTTTAGAATTTTTTCTAGATATTGTTTTAACTATAATGGATATGGACACAAGAAAGCAGAATGCAGAAAACCTAATCAATCAGGATATAGACAAGACAATGGAAGAGAATCTATAGTAAAACCCAAATGCTACAAATGTAATAACATTGGACACATTGTGAAGTATTGTAAGCTACAATTTAATTAGGAAAGAAGACCTCCTATATGCTAAAAATGCAATAATCTAGGACATATAGCAAAGTTTTGTAGGTATAATGGATCAGACAACAGAAGAGTACCGCCTCCTATGAATTCACAAAAGAATGCAAATGATACTAGCAAGAGTGTTGCAGATTTAAAGAATGATTTTGAAAGTTGTTTTAAGAAGGTAGAAGATAGAAACAGTGGTAAGATATGGAAGATCAAAGAAACAAGTGAGACATCAGTTCAGGGAGAGTCAGTAGAGGCTACTAGATCTTCGCTTGATGGTAGAAAAATAGAATCGACCTAATTGGTCGATCATGGCCTTAGGAGGAGAATTAGATACAGACATCAGAATATATCCTACCCCAAAATTCATGAATTGATCTCAATAAATCTTGGGTATAAGCTTGGATGACATCATGAAATATACATCTAAGAGCGCAACATCAGCCGATGCATATATTTTGTTCACAAGATCTAATAGTCGACTGGACAGTTTTGGGTAAAAGTGAAATCTATGACTTAAACTTGTATAAAGCACCATTTGATGACCTATCTCTTTACCATTTGACAAAGACCGAGCTAGGGAGATCTAAGAGAAAATAAATTCAGACTATTCTACATTGGTCGTGCATGATCAATTGAAGGATAAACTCAGAATTCAGCAGAAGAAAAGTGTTTACATCATCTAGGTATGGATGCACCTATTATTTTCAATGTTATAGATAGACCTAGGTATAAATTTAAGAAACATCCATTCAAGTCATGTGAAGAGGATCTAAAGGGAGAATTTTCCCAAACCCCGTATATTGTATTACACGTAGAAGATATTAGGGCTTACATACATTGTAAGTATGATATACTAGGAATTGATGATATATCAACTGAGATGGAGTATATGACTGATAATGGAATTGTGAGAGAATAATACAAACACATTGATCATCTGAGCATAATGAAAATTATGGACTTATGCGAATTCAATGAAGATGAATGGTTTAAGATACTATTAAGTAGGATTCATGATCAGTTTATTTGGATAGGTGATCAACCTGTGAAGATTTTTAGTGACCTAATCCATGAAATCACTAGACTAGAAAACACCGGAGTCATCCCTATTACAGAGAAACATGTAAAGAAAGAATTTGAAACCCTAACTCATTCCAAATGGGATAGACAGGAAATGACAGTGAATGACATCTTTCAGCAAGATGTGAGATTGATTGCTATGATACTTGGGTACAATTTCTACTATAGTAGCAGACCTAACTCAGTATCTGTTGGAGTAATCATGGTGGCATGGAGAATGGTGAAGGCGAATGTAAAATATAACCTATGCGAAGTTCTGGCACAATAATTCCTTGAAAATGTGAAGCTAGTGAAGAAGGATAGAACTAAGACCTTCAGATTTGGTTCTTTGTTGATGCATATATTTATTCATATTGAGCACAAATTTCCTGGCTTACATCCTAGTGGTTGGAAATCTAGGATACCTACTGGTATTCTGATTTTGCAGAGTTACAAGAGACAGAATGCTACTTGGGTTGACAGAGAGTTGTTCTCTATGATCAAGATCCTACAGAGACAAATAAAAACCAGATACAGGATACATGAAGACATTGTTGAAAAAAATACAAAGATACAATCTGTTTCATGGTTGAAACTAATTGTGTATGTTTTGAAGCAGTCATACCTAGAAAGAAATGGTGTTATCCCATGGGTTATGAAGTAAGTTCTGAGGTACTTACCATGAAAGTAGAACATGTTCTTGCATCAGAAATTGATACAATAGAGGAAAGGTGGGGAACATATGAGGAAAAGTCAGCGAAGGTGAGAGAAGAATAGACTAGAGGTCTGAGGAAGAGAAAGATTGAGAATCTTGTATATGAATGCAGTGTAAAAGATGGGTTGACAGAAGAAGAACGGAAAGAAGTGAAAAAGAAGATGACAGAAAGATCTCTTGGACCAGCAAGTGGAAGTACTATAGCCCATCCCACTCCTGAGGTAGTTATGGTAGATAGTCCACCTCCTCCACAATAGAAAACAACACAAGCAGAGAAAATTACTTCTAGAGTTACTAGATCAAGCATCCAAACATCGCCTAAAGAGCAGAGCACAGTAAGAGAAGAGAAGAAAGAAGAAAAACACATATGGAAACCTGACCTAAAGATGTTAGAGAAGAGAGCATTAGAACAAGGTAAATTGGTCATAATTGATAAATACTATAATAGGTATGAAGAAGCAGACAAGCTTAAGATTGAAGACATTGTGATTGAACACTTACTTTCAAAAAGACACTTTTAGCAATTGAAGGAAGTATACCTATAGACTTATATGGCAGATTGGAGATAAGAAAACATGTAGGACAAATTGAGGATGATACAATCAGGAACCAAGAAATTGATAACATGTTTCCTGTGATATAAGTACAAGAAAGGGATAGAATATACAAGGAATTAGAACCTTTGTTAAGGACCAAGGTGAGATTATTGAAAATCATGGCAAGGAATTATGATGAAGTCACTGAGGAAACATAGAAGGCACTAGAGAAGATATTGATTAATACTACTTATGTTAAGCCCCCACCTCCTAAGACCACTTTGCCTACACAATTGGGAATGGATGAAAACTCATAAGCAATAGAGACAACTTCTAAGAAGAGCGGAGTAGATCCACCACCATATTTCTATGTTTATGGTGTGACAGTAACTCTTGACACCTCTCATGATGAAAAAGACCCTTTTGTGGGGAATATGGACACTTCTATAGTAGATGAGGCTGAACACGAAGAGGAAGAAGAACAGAAGAAGGACAGAAGGATAGAAGAAGGAAGAAGAGAAAAAGAAGGAAGAAGAATAGAAGATAGATCATCAAGAGGATGAAAAGAAAGAGGTAAACACATCATCCATATCATTGTTGGCAAGCAGTGATGCAAATGTTGATAGCATGGATGAAGTTGAATTGGTAAAATTGGCATTTACTGCTTTGAATAAAGCTAAGGAAATATCATAACAAAAAGGAGACAAAAAGGCCAAATTAATTACAAGAGCAATTGATATTGTAAACAAATTGCTTCCAATACCTATTGTTTTCCAGAACAAAGATGACATTGAAAATCTGAGAATTACACTTGATGAATTTGATAGGCACTATGAGAATTTATTGAAGATTACTGAGGAGAAGGCAGAGAAGACATATTCAAAGAAGAAGTTAATAGTAGTTTGCAAGTCTATCACATGGGGCTTAGGCATTGTAAAAACTTGCTTGACAAATGCAAAGAGTTGCATTGGACATGGGAGAAAATTGTTTAGTTATTGCATGAATCCAATAAGGCATGTTTAGAATGTAGAAGACATTATTGCCAAAGAGAGGGCAACTCTGAATAGTATGATGGATAGTTGTGAAACATCCTCACAATCCACAACAGAGTTAGACAAAGAAGTCACAAGAATTTTTCCTAAACTCAGTGTATTAGATAATGAGAAAGGGAGAGTATTGATAAGATTTAATTTGTTGAAGAGCTTTATCACTCCTAAGCTATCCATACTTGAGATTCATCTCTCAGACTTGGAAAAAGTAACATATTCATTAGATAAATCTATGCCCACATACTTGAAAGAAGTTGAGACCACATTATTTGCACTGAATGGCTTAATTCACATTAGCCAAATATTGTTCAAAACATGGAATGCAGAAGTGAAGATCTTGGAAGATTCTTTTCAAGATATTCTAAAATTGGTGAGCAAGCACTAAATCATATTATTTTGCATGCACCTTTTTCATTGTTGTCAAAGGGGGAAAAGAGAGAAGAAAAAAAATATAATAGTATAGGAGAAGAGAAGAAAATGGGAGAAGAGACAAGAAGGGGAAGGATATAATATAGAAGAGACAATTTTGTTTTGTTGGAACACTTATTCATTTTTTTTGTTAAGTGTTGCCATCAATGCCAAAGGGAGAGATTGTTGGCAAGTGATCAATTTTGTGTACATGTGATTCACTTTTTGGTTTTCATTTATGGCAACACATCTGGTTTTTAGATCAATTCCAGTAAAGATAAGTTTTGATGATTCAAAAATTGACTAAGTATAGAAGCAGAGATACATAAGTGTTTTGGATGTCAAAGATTGAGATCGATGATTTAGGGAAAGTGAGATTAGAGGAAGATAGTATGGGGTATGTATGACCTCCACCTAAGATTGATTTGGTTTTGGTTAAGTCTACAGTGAGTTACAAAGAATTGAAGACAAACATACTGCAGCAGAACAATGATATAGAGTAGTTGGGCAGTAGCAAAGATTGAGGGAGTATGAATTGGACTCCAGACAATAAAATTTGTATTTTGGTTGTTGATAACCTCTACATTGACTATGAAAGAGCGTTCACTATGCATTTGATATTTACTGTATTAAATGTATTTTGTATTGAAGTTCAACTTTGTAATATTTGTAATATTCATATTGAGAGCTGACTTTGTAAAGTTGTGAGATATATATGTAAGATATTTTTGATAAAGATAGATGATGGTTAGTTGGATAGTTGGATGGGTTGTTGAGTGAATATCAGAGCAGATAATGATAGAGATCGTTGAAGAACTGTAAAGGAACTATCTAAGCACCAGTGTTGCTTGTTTTTGTTCATGACTGAGAACACTCTGTAACCTAAATTATCTTGTAAGAGTTATAAGCTCATTTGGCCCCTAATAGGGTGTTGTGAACCTTTAATGGGGTTGTAATCCCTTTAACAAGGAAATGTGCTATGTAATATTCAGCTCCTAATAGTGCTAGGTCTCCTAATGGGGACATTATAGTTTAGTACATTCTTGTGGGTACCATCCCCACCGGGGTTTTCCCTTGGCCAGGGCTTCCTCGAAAACAAATATGGTGTTATGAGTATTGTGTCATTTTCTTATGTTCTTTTCTTTACTGCAAGTTTATGGTTAATATTTAAATGGTTGAAGAATTTGATTAAGTGCTATAATACTGATTCAGCCCCCTCTTAGTATTATCCAATACTAACAGAAAAGAGCTACACAACAAAAGATTTGAGCAGAAAAGAAGAGAAATAGAGTGCTAGAGGACATAAAAGGTACATTCCTAGATGCTCTAGAAATAGAAGATGATGAGAATGATTCTATTTTGGATCAACTTATCAATATAGTTCACAAATTCAATAAGGATTTAAGTGGTCTAGAAAAAATACTGTAGAAGGCAGAAAGGAAGTTTGAGCATAAAGTTCTAGAGAATGTTGCAAGTAAGATTGTAGTTGACAAAGTGAAGATAAACACTCTCATTAGCTCTCTAGAAACTACTATTAATAATGTTGCTTCATTATTTGTAAATTTAAGTGATGCTTCCAACTTCACCATGGAAATCAAGACTAAGCTAACAAAGATAGATATAGATTTGAAGGAAAGTGCAAACCAGTTGGCACTTAACCCTAGTTCGAGTTCAACACACTTTGTGAAGATTAAGTATCTGACAAAAATGCAAGAAGAATTACTAAGGGAAGAAGCAAGGACAAGTGAATCTCTTATAGCTATGCAGATCCAACTCTTTCCACACATGGATGTAATAAATAAGCATATAGATCATGCCAAGACACTCATACATGACAACAACTTTTTAGTTGTTGAGCTTATGATGGAGTTGTCAGCAGAGATATAGATTGAATTGCACATCCTGAAGGTGTTGCAAGATAATTGGGACAACACTTTGTCTCAAATTTTGAAGGTACATAGTGATTTCCTATCCTACTTTTGTATTACCATATAGATACATTTTTTACATTTGTGTCAAAAACAAGGGGGAAAGTTATTGTATATACATATAAGGAAATACATGTACATAAGAGAAGAGAAGAAGAGATATATAATAGAAAAGTTACAAAAATAATTTTGAAAAAAAAAATAGTGTCAGTTGTAACCGAGTCATAGAGCTATTGTCAAAACTTGAGCAAGTACCCAAACATATGGTAAGGGGGAGTTTTGACTCAGAAGTTTGAGCATTTTTTGAACATGATAAGTTTTTTTGGTCACTAATGCCAAAGGGGGATATTGATGACCTTATGGCAAGAAATGTTGTTAATTAGTGCCAAAACATTTAGTCATCATAGAGTTGACCGAGCCAGCAGTTACATTGTAACCTGAGCAGTGGCAGTGTCGACCGATAAGCTAGTGGTAATCAGTATTACCCGAGTGATCAATATGACCTGAGTACATAGAGTAGCCCAAGTGCCAGAGTTTACTATGTTTTCTAAGTGATAGCATATTGCCTGAGTACCAGTATATCACTTGAGTGGATCACTGAACCCAAGTAACAGTTTTGGGTCAACTAAGATTATATTGTTTGATATTAATTTATCTTATGGAAGCCAACTTACAAAAGTATTTGATTTGGATTAGGTATAAATATAAGGTATTTTTTTATCCAAATGTGTGTGTATAAGTGTGTTTGCGAATATGAAGTGGCAGAATAATTAAGAGGCTACAACAGTATAAGGAACAACAGAGACTCATCTATCACATTCAGGTGATTAATTTTATATCATTGGATCTTATTCAACAAATCAAAGTTGCATACAAGATCATCTACTGGTTCATCCTAATAGGTGCATCAACAAAATCCTCTAAGAAGGTGGACTTAACAGTCCTATACAAATCTCCTGACAGAGTTACATACTTAATTGTATTGTACTAAATCCTTTCACAAGGTAGACCTAACAGTCCTTATTGTTCCTAATAGGGTAGGCCATCAGAAGTGGTCAATTGTAATCTTTAATAGGCTAAATTTATACTACAGTAATAAATCTTGTGGGTACCATCCCCACCCCAGTTTTACTTTCTATTTGGAAGGTTTCTGGGTAACCAAATATTGTGTCAGGTGTTTGGATGTTTATTAGTTTTTTCTTTCATGCATGCAATAAAATTATATAATCTAATAAATAATTAAAGAGATTAAGTTTTATCAGTTCCTGATTCACCCCNCAGTTCCTGATTCCCCCCCCCCCCCCCCCACCCCCTCTCAGTCACCTAGCCTCAACATATTTCCAACACTCCCTATCTGTCCACTATGGGATGAGTCACTAGAATATGTTCCTAGACCCATATCTAAAGAATAATAATACCTACTTCCATGCTCTTGGATGACTGATATACAATCTCATGAATCTCTCTATACATATAGTCTAGAATATAAATACCCTAGGCAAATTGGTAAGATGAACCGATAATATCCTCTAACAAGCTAACTCATCCACACATGAATCTATGTTGCCCTCGGTCTGGCATCATAATCTCGCCAATCAATCCAAAAAGAAACACATGAATTCACTCATAATGAGACTTCATATAGTCCCATGTTAGGTATTAGTGAGCAATAGAAGGATCATGAGAAAATTTATGTGCATCTGCATTGGTTATGGCTAACCATGGATCAAATTATACCTATCTACCCATCACCGATATCCACAAAATCCTCCAGACATCCTCTAGAGTGACAGTCATCTCTCATGTCGGCAAATGGAAGATGTTGTTCTCTAAATGCCATCTCTCAAAAAGAGCTGTAAAAAACCATTGATTTACCATGATATCAGGTAAATCTATCAAACTACCAAGACTAAGACAACCCACAACACACCGCCCATCATCAGTGAGCTAGTCTAATAAGCTCAGGATAGGAATTGATCTCAGGTTACAGAAGGAAACTACTCCTAATACAATCTGCAAAATATAAATCAAGTATCCAATTAGTCTTGGATAAAGACAACCTACAGAGACAACTGACCGATCAAACAAGCAATCCAAATTGGTAGAAGGACAAGACAAACTAGCTAGTTTACTGAAATTAACACAAGATGGACTCAGAATGATGTTTCTACTAAATGTAATTTAGGATTTCCCGGATGTGAGCATTCATCTAAATCTGACCTCAAAATCACTGGATGCAATCTTGTTATGACAAGATGCAATATTTCTACTAGATGTGATCCAATTTTCATAGGATGTGAGACTAAAAGTTTAGAAGACACATAGGGCAAACTCACCAGATGTGACACTGAATATTACACCAAATGAGATCCTATTTTCATAGGATGTGGAAAAATAAATCTGGTAAAACCATATGCAACTCAGGATTGACAAAGTGCAACATGGAATACACGATGCAATCCTAGATTCAAAATTCTATAACTTATTACCCATGTGTTGAAAATCAAAATGAAAAGCATAAAATGGAAGTTCATCACGTACTCACTAGAGGTGCATAATGTGTGAATCTATGATGTCGAAGACCAAGCTTGAATCTATGTCTCTCCATAGGGACTACCATCTTCTCTCAACAGCTCAGAAATTACCAAGGTAAAAAGTGAAAATGAAATGGTAAAATGACCTTTTTGGGCCTATTTTAACCCCTTGGAGTTATTTTTGACCTATTTCAAACTGAGTAGAACAATATTACATAATTAGAACTTCATTCAACATATCAAGAATGAAATTAAACCTAGGGACAACAAGTAATTCAAATGCAGTAATAATTTGAAAAAGTCAACTGACCTAATGTAGTGGTCAAAACTAGTCAAACAAGAAGCACAGTAAATGCAAAATTGATAAGAATATGCAAAAAGGATACAGAATGCTTGCAGTTGGTTTCCAAAATGTTCCTAAACAATAGATATAAGTCAACTAAAATTGAGTGCGATAGAAATTTGCTCAAACCTTGGTCAAACAAGGTTCAAAGCTAGTCAAAACTAGTCAACCAACTTACGCAAGCTTATTAGAGGCAACGTGAACCTATCTTTTGTTAGAATAATAAGCAGAAAAAATGCAAATATAAACATGGAAGAGAACACAAAAACACAAAGATTTAACATGGTTCACCCAATCCCTGGGCTACGTCCACCAATAGCGAGTCCAATATCTTTATTATTATCCAGTGATTACAATCTGAAACCTACAACTCAATACCGTCACAAGAAGCTACAAAAAATCCCTCATACAATGAAAATATTGAAAACCCTAAGCCATTTTCACAAGCATATTTGACCTAACCTAATTAGGGAAAAAAATACTCTGACTCCTAGAAAGTCAATGGTCGACCCCTTGACCCCATCAGGGGCTCTACCCCTTGACCCTGCCTGGGGCGCTGCCCCAGGACCCCGCAAGGGGCTCTGCCCCTTGACCCCGCCTGGGGCGCTGCCCCAGAACCCCGCAAGGGGCTCAAATAGATATTTCTAGGGGGAAACCGTGTCAAAAGAAACTAAGTCTGATTAGGCTCCATGTACATAACAATCTCCCACTTGGAGACAGATCAGACTCCACAACAATATCCTCCCACTTGGAGACTAATCGACCAAACTTGTAGCTCCCACTGGAATAAACAAGCCACCCTGGACTCTATTGTTCTTTTATTCTGTTCAGTCTAGAAGACCAACCGAATCTGAAGAGGAATTTAGCTTCTCCCTTGTCACTTCCTTTGTAAACATATCTGCTGGATTATCATCTGTATGTATCTTCTCCAACTTTAACTGTCCATCATCCAAAACTGACTGGATGAAATGATATCGCAATTGTATGTGCTTTTTTTTTTAGTGCAAAGCAGAATTCTTTGCAAGATGAATGGCACTCTGACTATCTGAATACAAATAATTATTTGCCTGTGGATGTCCCAATTCTTCCATGAATAATTGAAGCCATATCATCTCCTTGGCTGCCTCTGTAGTAGCAACATACTCTGCCTCTGTAGTGGATAATGCATTCACCTTTTGTAACCGAGAAATCCAACTCACTGCTGTCCCACCAACAGTGAATACATAACCTGCAGTACTCCGTCTGGTATCTATATCTCCTGCCAAATCTGAGTCAACATAGCCATGAAAAGTAGTAGAAGAGCCCCCAAAGTGTAAACACTTATTGGATGTACCTCTCAAATATCTGAGAATCCATTTGACTGCATTCCAATGCTCAATCCCAGGGTGACTCATATACCGACTAACAACTCCCACTGCATGTGCAATATCTGGCCTAGTACATACCATAGCATACATTAAGCTCCCTATAGCTAAAGCATAAGGTATCTTGGACATTTTTGCCTCTTCTTCTGGTGTCTTTGGACACATTTCTTTGGTCAATTTCAAATGACCAAGCAAAGGTGTAGTGACAACTTTGGCATCCTTCATGTAGAATCTTTGCAACACCTTTTCAACATAATCAACCTGAGATAGAGTTAATTTTCTATTCTTCCTATCTCTGCAAATTTTCATGCCAAGGATTTTTTTTTTTGTCCCCAAATCCTTCATAGCAAAAGATTTTTCTAACTGTTGTTTCAACCCCTTAATATGATCCATGTTAGATCTAGCTACAAGCATATCATCAACATATAAATATAAAATAATGTAGCTGTCGTTATTCAACCTCTTGAAATAAACACAATGGTCAGAATTACATTGAGTGTATCCATTCTCATTCATAAAAGTATCAAATTTAATATACCATTGCCGAGGTGCTTGCTTCAAGCCATATAAACATTTCTGCAATTTGCACACTAAACTCTCCTTACCCTTGACCTCAAATCCCTGTGGTTGTACCATATATATTTCTTCATTCAAATCACCATGAAGAAAGGCTATTTTAACATCAAGCTGCTCTAAATGAAAATCTTCAGTAGCCACAATACTTAAAACAGTATGAATAGAATTCATTTTAACAACTAGAGAAAAAATCTCATCAAAATCAATACCATGTTTCTGTGCAAATCCTTTTATGACTAATCTGGCTTTAAATCTTTTCTTACCTCCATCTTCTTCTTTCAACCTGTAAACCCATTTATTCTGCAAATCCCGTTTACCTGTAGGTAACTTACATAAATCCCAAGTATGATTTTTTAGCATGGAGTCCATTTAATCTGTCATTGCAGACTCCCACTGAAACTTCATATCCACCTGCATAGCTTCATTATAACATTCAGGTTCACCAACATCAATTAATAAGATAGAATACAAAGAAGGTGAAAATCTATCTGGAGGTCTACTTAGCCTTGTTGACCGTCTAGCATTTACTGGGGTGTGTGGTATTTATTGTTACTGTTGTTGCAGAGCATAAGGAATTTCTAGAACATTATCATTTGGAATATCATCCAGCACTACATAATCATTTTCTTTCTTCTCATGCTGCTGCAACAGATCTTTGTATAACACTTTCTCTTTGAATATGACATCTCTGCTTCTTACAATTTTATGATTTCAAAATCCCAAAGCCTATAACCAAATTCATCAATGCCATATCCAGCAAATATACATTTCTTAGATTTAGCTTCTAGCTTGGTTCTATTTTCAAAATCTATATGTGCAAACGCTTCACAACTGAAGGTTCTGAGAAAAGAATAACTCACCTTCTTACTTGTCCATGCTTCCTCTGGGATACCACAACCCAAGGGAGTAGAGGGACCTCTATTTATCAAATATACATTAGTATTTATAGCCTCTGCCCACATGTTTAGTGGGAGCCCAGCATGCAACCTCATGCTCCTAGCACGTTCCATTATTGTCATGTTCATGCGTTCAACCACTCCATTTTCCTGTGGAGTCCTTGGAACTATTTTCTGTCTACGAATACTAGTAGAGGCACAATAATCTTCAAATTCTTTGCTACAATACTCACCACCATTATTAGATCTGAGACATTTTAATCTTTTTCCAGTCTCATTTTCAACCAAGCTTTTCCATTTCTTAAAAGTTTCAAATACATCAGATTTCTATCTAATGAAATATATCCATACTTTCCTAGTTGCATCATCAATGAATGTAACATAATACTGAGAGCCACCAAGGGAAGATACTTGAGCTGGACCCCATACATCTATATGCACAAGCTCTAATTTTTCATCTTTCTTTTCCTTCCCACTCTTTACAAAACTAACTCTCTTTTGTTTTCCATACACACAACTTTCACAGAATTCCACATTAACACATTTTAGACCTGGTAGAACTTTCTTTGAATGAAGTAATTTCATACCTTTTTCACTCATGTGCCCAAGTCTATTGTGCCACAGCGTTGTTTCAGAATCTCCAGCTACTGTCTCTTGTTCT
>MU224718.1:316629-336895 GCA_018584345.1 Thuja plicata
GTGACTGATCCACCTTCTACCATTTTCATGTTAAATAAACGCTTCATGAGAAATACCTTGTTTGAAGCTGAAGGCTTTTCATACAACTTCGCTAGGGTTTCCATCAAATCTTTAGCTGTCATTGCTCTAGTAATATTGAATGCCACCATTTGTGCTAGGCATAAATGAATACTCCCAAGTGCCTTCCTATCCAAAATATCCCAATCTTCCTTAGACATTGTTGCCTCTTTCTTGGCTATTCCCTCTAATGGCTGCCATAGATCCTTCTGATAGAGATAGTCCTTCATTTGCATCTTCCATAACTGGAAGTTCTTCCCATTAAATTTATCAACCTTCAGCCTACCCTCGTCTTCCATTTCTCCCACTTAACCAAGAGACTCTCCCACTAACTCGTGAGACCTGCTTCAGAGAATAGATGAAAGAACGAATAAAAAAACCTTGCTCTGATACCACTTGTTAGAATAATAAGCATAAAAAATGCAAATATAAACATGGAAAAGAACACAAAACACAGAGATTTAACGTGGTTCACCCAATCCCTAGGCTATGTCCACCAACAGTGAGTCAAATATCTTTATTATTATCCAATGATTACAATCTGAAACCTGCAACTCAATACCGTCACAAGAAGCTATGAAAAATCCCTCATACAATGAAAATCTTGAAATCCCTAAGCCATTTTCACAAGCATATTTGACCTAACCTAATTAGGGAAAAAAATACTTTGACTAATAGAAAATCAATGGTCGACCCCTTGACCCCATCAGGGGCTCTGCCCCTTGACCCTTCCTGGGGCGCTGCCCCAGGACCCCGCAAGGGGCTCAAATAGATATGTCTGGGGGGAAACCGCGCCAAAAGAAACTGAGTCTGATTAGGCTCCATGTACATAAAATCTTTGATTAATAACATCATGTCAACTCATCAAAATCTTGGTCAACATCATTTAAATATGGTCAAATCATGCTTTTAAAGTAGTTAAACTTGGTCAAGCTATGTTCCTATAAACACATATTCACTCAAAATCATATCCTAATTGATTCTTCACACATTCTTATTGATCCAATCATATCTAATATCACTTTCTCATCAATATCAAGACTTGTAGTATAGATTTCATCAAATTTTATTTTGATTTCATTTCCTAGGGGGCATGATCATACCTAAATCAATTAACATCATCAAACAAATAGGGGCATGTCAATTTTCTTCCATCAAGTTGGGACTGTCGGATAATAGACTTCATCACAAATCATATCAAGTCAGTGTTGGATTAATCTATGGAAAGGTAAGTGCTGAGAGGGGAGGGTTATATCATTCCTTTAAAAACTTTTAACTATTATTCTTCACTCTTCACCGAACTAAATATCATTCATAAAAACTTTGAAAAACATGTAAAGTAAATCAAAAAACCATGACACATAACTCCATGTTTTTTGGTCACGCGGAAATCCTTTGTTAGAGGAAAAAACTACGGTGGGGATGACACCCACAATCCTTCACTACTGCAGTATAAAGGTTTCTTGGTTAGAGCTACTATGTTAGCTACTTATGATTGCTTACCATGTTAGGAGTACAAAAAGACTCATGTAGTCTATCTTGTTAAAGGATTTTACAATCTCTCATCTAGGAGATGTACCTAGTTAGAGGATTTACAAAATAACCCCTGTTAGGGCCAACCTACCTAATGCAATTTCTACTCTCCTATCTATTACAAAAACTATTACTAAAATGTCTGCAAGTATGCATCAACCATAATGTTGTTCAGACTCTTTATGCTTTGTAAATGCATTACCTCATTCTACACTCAGTAACTTATATGTTCTGCACCTTACAACTTTTGTATTCTAACTCATTTAGCTCTATTGTTGTAACTTCTTTTGTCTCTGCAATTTTCACCATCATCTTGTCATTTTCATGTTATGTTCATTTTATTTGATCTTAAGGTGGTTAACCTAATTTAGATCCTTCTTATTTTGCGGTTAAGTTGAAGCGGTGCAAGATTGGTTACACTCCCAATGCATTTATTATAGTTGTCTTTCATTGGTTGAGTTTCCTCATGATCATGTGCAATCATGTTATTATAATCACAATGTTCTACCTAACTTATACCTTGAATACTATAAAAGCTTTCCCACTCAGCGTCCAGGTTCAATGTATCAAATTTGAATTTTTATATCGGGTCTTGTATATTAGGTAATGTGCTCTAGTCTTTCTCGGTGACATAACGTCTACCCTGTGACTAACTATGCTCGGTGACTCAGTGACTCAGTGAATAACACTGATCAGTAATTTTCACTGCTTAACTCAGTGTTGATAACTATTTTGTTCTCAGTTTCATTGATCTCTGATTTACTAACTATCTACTTTAGTGTATTCTTCCTTTTATTGGTTGTCTTCATTGACTTTTATGACTTTGACAAAACTAATGACAACAAACTATCTTATAGGAGTATCAGTCAGTTATCTATGCCTTTGAATCCTTAAGGTTTCAAATCATCTACCTATTAGATAATGTTGGAATTGGCTACTACTAATGTTGTTGGTATTCATGTTTTTTCACTGATGTCAACATGTGTTTCTATGGAGGAAGAATAGACTGGTTATTACTGTTGTATGATGACTGACAGAAGTATATGGATATTGTACGGATGAATCAGAACGGGCAAAGATGGGGATATGTAGAAGGATATATGATGATCTTATTTCTAAGGTCACTTGGCTTAACATTTCATATTGGATTACTTAAATATGTTTTGGTAAAGACTCATTTCTGGACTATGACAGTGATGATTGACAGAGAAAGTCTCTTAGTTTCAAGTATATCTTACAAGAAATGATGATTCAGGTTATGCAAGATTAAGGGATGATAGAAGTCATGCTCATGAATTTTTTTTATGGGTTGCAAGTCATATGAGTGATGATGATGTCATTTGTGGTGTGTATTATGGAGGAGACCTATTTGGGGCCGACTTCAGTGATGTTGCGTGTATTATGGATTGCAAGCATGGATTGTGGAACTTGGACTATCTCTGATGTATTGTAATTGATGTATACTTGTTTTAGATACCATGTGTATCTTAGTAAGGGGTTAAATAATTATTTGTATATTGGGAAAGCTTAATTGGCCGACCTCATCAATTAATGTAATAGGGTATATATGAGAGATATTTTCTTTTGAAAAGATGTGTGTATGGATGTATGTATGTGTATGAAGAGAAGGTGATTAACAGAGAAGTGAGGAAGCTACGAAGCTTGATTGAGTGTTGGATGTGTTCATTTTACTTCAATGGAACTGACTAAGAAAAGAGTTGCTATCAGACGGTTCACTAGATTGTATATTTTCTATATACACTTGTTTTCTATATACACTTGTTTGGATTGTAAATCCTTGACGGTGGCTTTAACCTTCTTTGGGCAGTGTGCCTAGGTAGTGATCCCACTATTACTCTTGACTCTTAATAAGGTATGTACTTTAACAGGGACTGTGTAGTGTAATGTTGTAATAAGCTCCTAACAGGGCTAAATCTTTTAACAATGATACTATACTCTTAGTACATCATTTGTGGGTGTTAATTCCCACCAGGGTTTTACCTTTAACAGGGTTTCTTCAACAATAAAGGATTGTGTTATTGTGCTGGAATATATTGTGTTATCATTTGATGTCAAGTTTTCATTTATAAATTTTAATGTTTAATAATCTATCTCACAACTGATTCACCCCCCCCCCCCCCCCCCCGGCTCTCGGTTTTGTTGGTGGAATGTTATTCCTAACAATGTCTATGAGAGATATTGGTCCTTAGAGAGAAATATTAATAGCTTGAGGTGATTCTGAAGATGACTTAGTATAGGAAAGTCCGAAGCTTGATACTGAAAACTTTGATAGTTGGAAAAACAAGATGAGAACACATTTTCTATGCTTGGGAATTGACTACTGGATGATTACTAAAAGAAAGGAATAGATGAAAGTTGAGGATGAATTAGATAAAGCTACTAAAGATGAAAAGAATATATTTTCATGTAACATGGTTGCAAGGGAAGCATGGATCAGTGCACTTTCTGAAGGTGAATTCATAGAGGTAAAAGACTTAGATTCTGTACATAAAATTTGGATAAGATTGGAAGCACTGTATGAAGGAGATAAGTTTACAAAATAGGCAAAGTTATAGAATTAGAAGGCAAAGATGGAAACATTGGAAATGAAAGATGATGAAAACATTAGAGCATATTCACAGAGAATTACTGAAGTTGTTATTGGCATCAGGAACTCTAGAGGTACTTACAGTGAGGAAGAAGTGATTGCAAAAATTCTCATATCCCTGACACCTGTATACAGAACTAAAGTACAAGCTATAGAAGAGATTATACCTTTGACACCTAACTTCAATAGAGAGATGTTTATTGGGAAACTAACTACCTTTGAGGCTATAGAATTGGGATATTCTCTACCTAAAGTTCAGTCAGCATTCAAGGCAACTGTGCATAGAAACAAAAAGACCTTATCAGGAATTGCATGCACCAGCAATAGTGACTTGAGAGAAGAACTTGGAGAGTATGTTGATGAATGGGAACATATACAAGAATAATAAAGGAAGCTAGATGAAGTTTTGGCCCTGGTTTCTAGCAGAGAAAAGAGAGGTAAGGGTAAATTTGAAGGAAAGTTACCTTTGAAATGTTTTTCATACAACAAGATAGGTCATTTTGCATCTTGATGTCCTACAAGGGTTCCAAAGCATAAACCTAAGTTCTATAAATCTAAGTATCCAAAAGACAAGGAATGTTATTATGCTAGTGAAGGTGTATTTTATGATGAAGTTGTTGACTATGATGAGATTGGATTTATTGCTATTAAGGATGATGAACCTTTACATGAAGAAAAAGCCTTAGTATCCCGTGTAGAAAAGAAATCTGAATGGGTTATTGATAATGGTTGTTCACATCATATGACTGGAGATAAAAATAAGTTTGTTAGTCTAAAAAGATAGGATAGTGGTGTTGTAATATTTTGTGATAATACTCCTTGTAGATTTCCACAATATTAATTAAATTAATATTTCTTATTTATTCATATAACTATTTAATTTAATCAATTAAATAGTTTCCCCTCTTGGTATTTAAATACTATTCTAATGTATTTAATTTAATACATTCCCACAAATTCCCCATTTTAATAAATCTATATTAAAAAACATCCCTCATAATCCTAATTCTTCGAAAGTATGATTAATTCAAATCTAATTTAGATAATAATCTATAAACCCTATCTAGAAACCTACTAATCCAATCTATAAGCCTACCCTTCCCTACTCTACTCCTACTCTACACTCATCACCTCACTCTCTAAGCCTACTCCCCCACTTAATCACCCACTAATCCTACTTAGAAAGGTGATTCCTAACCTTTTTAGTGCTAATGGAATGCTCACACATGTGTGAAAATTCTTCCCAAAAGGGTCACCCATCCCTCTTAAGTGCTCTTACATCTTTGTCCCCCACTTGCAAATATTGAGCCACTCAAACATTAAATGATATGTTTGACCTTTGAATGGTCATCCCTTCCAAGCCCATGTGTCCCTTATGTGGCTCTTATGTGGATGCCACATAGATGCCACCTCATCCAAGCCCTTCTCTTCCCTCCAAAAATATATAAATAGATACCTTCCCTTGCATTTTCACCTCTCAATTGTGCATTGTTATGATGCTAACATAGCTCTAGGATTTGCATTTCTATTTTCATGTTCTTAGTTTGTTTCAAAGATTAAATCATTAGAGATTACATGTTAGGATAATATGGTAATGAATCTAGTTTATTTCTTGTATTGCATCTCATTTTTCACTAAAAAATTTTATCTTAGGAAGCTTTTGAGACTAGTTATTCCATACTAGCTCTTGAAATCCTTCCTTCATCCATTGATCTTCAATTCATAGTTGCATCCATTTTCATCAAAAAAATCACTTGGGGATTAGTTTAGTTGTGTTTGAGAGAGCACGTCCACAATCTTTTATTATAAGAAAATCAAACAAGTAACAATAGGGTGCAATAAATTGTTTTTAGGTTAATCTGATGTTATTAAGATGTCTTTTGGTTTTATGCTTTGTTTCATGCATTTGATCTTTCATATGTGCTAACCCAATAGCTTTTCATGTTTAATCTTAATCCCAATAGTTTGATATTTCCTCAATCCTTCCTTCATCCATTGATCTTGCATTCATAGTTGCATCTATTTTCATCAAGAAAATCACTTGGGGATTAGTTTAGTTGTGTTTGAGAGAGCACATCCACAATCTTTTATTATAAGAAAATCAAACAAGTAACAATAGGGTGCAATAAATTGTTTTTAGGTTAATCTGATGTTATTAAGATGTCTTTTGGTGTTATGATTTGTTTCATGCATTTGATATTTCATATGTGCTAACCCACTAACTTTGCATGTTTAATCTTGATCCCAATAGGTTGAGATTTCCTCATACACATTCTGGCACGCCTGATGGGACCCAAGTCCCTAAACCTTATCAAAATTTCCTTCATTTTTCTCAACAAAATGTTCAAATTCATGGACAGGTGTCTCCACTTCTACAGAGGTGTCTTCGACAGACAAGCGACTCTGCTTGTACACAGGCGGCTCTTCAAGCAAACAGAGACACTATCATGAAAACATCTACAAATTTCACATACAAGCTCCGATTTTGATGATTCAAAAAGAGTTGGAAATCTGACTTAGAGACCTTTTCATATTTGTAATCTATTAGTTCAAATTCCACTTAAAAACTTTGGTGCACATTCTCAGAGTTACAATTTCATTTTTAATTTCAAAAGGTCATACCTTATGCTAATGAAATCATTTTTTTTAGTGAATTCTTTGTGCAGATCACCTTTTATCGCTTGTTAAATATTTAGAAAATCTAAAACTACCAATAGTTAGACTTGCGGGATGTTTCTCGAAGACTTTGAAAAATAGTAGACTACTCACTTTATGTCTTGCAGGTTGCCTAGGGGATACAAACAAACATTGTGTTTTCCTTAAATTTTTCGTAGGCATCTTAAGAAGGGTTCACTTGTAGTGTTTTATTAAGTGATAGACGAGTATGCTCTTGTCTTTTATGAGACAATCAAAAACCTAGACTCATTTGATATTTCACTTAGAAAGTAACCTTGGGAAAGAACAAATCTACTAGATGTGTTTAGGAGAAAACAATATTGAATAGGAGAGTATGATCTTTTCTCCATGTGGGAAAATCATAAATCCAGACTCCTTTCATTACAAATCCATGTTTTTCAAATTAATCCTTTAGTTGGGTATGTCGGTTGAGGGAAAAATCTCTCGGGAATGACCCACGTGAGAATGAGGTGTAAGCCACACCACTCCAACTCAAGTTAAAAAAATTTACTCTTTGGTGCCAAAGCCTCATGAGTCAGATATTGTTTGAGCTTATACTCAGCTCATGCCTAACACAAATTAGGGCCATGAGGTCTCAATCACATTCATGTGACTGCTTGTTATAAGGTGCTTTGTGGGGCTATACACCTCAATCATGCTTGCACGGACACAAAGGACATAACCAAACAGAGATCCATAATAAGAACTGTTAAAGTATAAGCCTACCTGATTCATCTCTAAAAGTTTGATAATGTTTCTGTAAGGAGGATAGTAACCTCCCCAAGATCACTCACACATTTGTTTCACCTTGAGAATTTGGAGTTAGATAATATGGCATCATTACTAGAGCCATTGTGTGCTTGGTGATGGTCATATTCTAATTATCTCTCATGTGTGTGCCAACGTTTATAACCAAGCATTTTCAAACTAAGCCAAATTCCTTAGGTAGTCATGTGCTTGATTGTTCTCAAAAAATTAATGACTTGAAACATACACAAAAATCATATCCATCATACTTTTCACACTTATCCCTCAAGGTTGCTTTGTCCCTTGTTGGATTATTTTCAAACACATCAATGTTCACGTTTGAATCAAGGTATACTTAGCGTAGTCAATGCCTTTGATGAGTGATTGAAACTTTTTCTTGCCATTGAACACATAAAACCAAGTCCTCGTCAACAAACAAACATTTCTCAATAAATTTTTCAAAGATTCCCAATTGGAGAACTTCAAACCCACACGTGCAACCATATAAACATTCATTCTTGGGACATGTCAGATTATGGATAGCACAAGAAATTCAAGACTCTATTACCTCTGATATATAGGGAACAAAAGACCACCACTCATGAAACCAAGAAGTACCAACACATTTTTGATTCTATCAAGCAAGAGATCCACACACATGAGGAATATGATAAAGTAATCTACAATAAGAAGCTTGTAAGATTCATGACCAAATATAGTTGAACCGTGCCTTTATCAATTTTGAGCAATACGACTAGCTGGCACATCACAACATCCTCATTTACCCCTCTTCTTATTCCATTTAGCTTGCATCATAGGATAATCATTTTAGCCTCCATTCTTAGGCATGCATCACCCAATCAATCTAGCAATAACCAAGTAATCCAAACATTATTCTAGCATTAGTCCAATCCTTTCCATATCATCATCCAAAAGATAAATAAAAAATCCAAAACACATCCCTCACTTGGTGTTATATCATTTTGAGTTGCATAGTACCCATATCTTATCACAAAAACCATGATTAGGCTCCCTTGACTAAGCATTGTTTAGGGTAGCCAATCTTGTCTTTGTGGCCTCATCACCTTGATCAAAAGGTTGGTTTGCATTGACAAATAATCTTGTCCTCTGAAGACCACAAGTCTATCTTAGGTTGGCACAATCACATCCATTTAAGCTTGCATTAGGGAAAGAAAATTATAATCCTTTGCTACACCAAGTCATCCTTAGGTCCTTAAGGCACCCCCATCATATTAGCATCATCATCCAAAAACATCAAAATCCCAAAATTATTCCACCATAATCCTTAGTCACCTAGGAATCTTGCCTTTTCCTTAGCATCTTACATTTATTTAGGACAACTATTTCATGCCACCAGAAACTTGATCTAAGAAGAGGAAGGGTATGGATCCCAATCTTTCCACTAGTCAGCCTAACCCAACAATAGATCCAAACAACACCATGGTGTCTTTTGACCCCAGACACCAAGTACAAGCTAAACATGTTTGGGTTGATCCCACTGAGGCCCCTACCTTTAGCTCTATGGAATCATTTATGAATCATCTTGGACTCACTCACATAGTTGATGCCATCATCAAATACAACCGTGCAACCATACTTGCTAATTATTAGCACAAAGGTATCCCCTTCCATCAGTTCGACCACCTCACATAGCGCGTCCTATCCATATCCTTGCCAACATGTTCCCACCGGTAGTAGAGGAAATCACCGACCCAAGCCAAAGGATGTCCCAAATCACTTCGCTCATTCCTCAATTACTCCAACCGACCACTACCCAACCTATTGTACATACTAAAACACAATCAACCCCAGAGCTTAATCATCCTCCACCTCTAGTGTCACAACCAATCCCACCCATCATTACCCAAACCTCACAACCCACTGCTAACTCTTTGGCTACTACACAACCTACCACCTCCCAACCCGCTGCTACTCAACCAATCATTTCCCAACTGCTAATCAAACAAGTCACTACCTCTTCCATGTCAGCATCATTTCTCCCTCCTGTTCCACCACCATAACAAAAGAAACCATAATTTACTACATGCATTCCACCTACAGGAGTCTTCAATTAACCTTTGTTCACCCAAGGTCCAACATTCCATGCTCAACCTATATCACCACCTCAAAATGCACCCCAATCCATCATCCAAGCACAACCGCATCCATCCATGTCACAACAAGCTTCTCAAGATTCCTAAACTCCACAAGTTGTCGCCTCCTCCACTTGGCACTATTCCTAAGAAGCAATATAGGCCCTTGGGCTCCCCACACACTCACACATCACCAACTCAACCACCTCCCAAGTGAAACATATAATCTTCAACCCTTTCACCCAAAAAACACAAGTCCAACTACCCAGCTATGCCACCATCCACCACCGCACCGATCATTCCCTCTTCCCAACAGCTGAGTACTTCTACAAGCGTCAACCCTAGCATCAACCTACATAATTCCTATCTATCATATGGTGTCTCTAACACCCAACCCACCTACATAGGCCAATCATACACCCATCCCTCGTATCAATCATCTCAACCAGTGAAACCCGCGTACCAAAAACTAGCCCAACCCGCTTATCAGCAACCAACACAGCCTACTTATCAATAGTCATTTTAGCTACCACAAAATCTACCTTCCTTTCTACAGCAATCCTTCAAAATCCTGCCACAACAACTCATAATCCCTCCACATCTCACTTATGCAGCCAGACCATCCCCCTACCATACACCATAATACCCCCACAAAATCCCCTATACTTCCTGACTCCATTCGACCCATATCACGTGCCTAGATCCAACACACTGGGGGTACCCATTCCACCACCTGTCAACACATAATGGGAATAAATGAATAATGTTCTTAAAGAGCTCCAAGAAGGCACTAAAACCAAGACCTTCAAATTCAAAGAAGTGTGTACCTATCCCTTTGACCGATCTATCACAGCCATACCCTTCCCCAAACATTTTTAGCCTCCCAAATTTAACAAATACAGGGGGAAGGGAGATCTTGTTAGCCACATTAAATAATTTTATATGGAATGCCAAGAGGTAGCATACAATGATAAATTTCTCATGTGACTCTTCCCAAAATTCCTAGGAGGGACAACTCTTGAGTGGTTTTACAAAATCCCCTACGACACTATCACAACATTTGTAGAACTTTCTAAAAAATGTGTAGCCCAGTACACACATCACATCGAGAATGAACTATCCCTCCCAAATCTATGCAATTCCAAGCAAAAAGGAGGTGAAAGTCTAGCAAACTACCTTCAGAGGTGGCAAGGCCTCACCACAAGATTGTCATACCAACCTCCTTGGAAACATCTGATAAATATATTCATCGACAATCTTCATCTGAATTGGCGTACCATATCCACATGAATTATTTGTAAACATACCAAGAAATTAGAGGAAAAGGAATGGACCTTGAGAAGGATCTCATAGATGACAGAACAATCAATCTATACAAAGAGACCCAACATGCAAGACCTAACAATGATCGGTCCCATTATTAGAACAAAAATAAGAGTGTTGTGATTGATGGTGCCACTAATACTAAACATGTCCATATTGTTGTGTCAACTCCAATGCACCCACTCAAACATATTAGCGAACACCACCAGTATATCTGCAACTGCCCCCCATGTATTAGCAAGTCACACTAATGTACCAACAAAACATACACCTGCAAGTCACAAATACCTATCCTCCTCCTGGAACACATTATCAAAAATCTCCCATGAACCATACAAATTCCATATTGGTTCCATGTGGACAACCAAAGACTTGAGCCCAAAATGCGCCAAAACACACATTTACCCCTTGGGTGAACCCATAGATGCCAACTTCCATGGAATGGCCAAGGGTAATCAAATTGTGTACCCACAAACACAACCATTTGATGAGTCAACACCTAAACCTTTATGGTACAAAGACAACGAATACTGTGACTATCATCATGTTAAGGGACACACCACCATAAAGTGTATGAAGGTGCAGCACTACATCCAAGACCTCGTCAACTGTGAAGAGATCATAGTAGACTCTCCTACCCAACAATCAAAAAATACAAGCCTTCAAATTTATCAAAATGTGTTTCGTGAACACAACTCTAGTAAAGGACCTACCAATCCCGCTCAACCCTCCAACCAAGGGAAGGGCAAGCAAGGAGATAATGTTGATAGAAAATATTATACCAATGCATATATCAACTATGACAACATCATTAGCTACATATCCCAATTAAATTCCTTTGTCAATGTCATTCATGTCAAGGGCATAGATAGTCAATGCACAGTCACCACTCGTCGAGGAATAATATTGGTTGCAGGTGTTAGTATCACTCTATCTGCTAGCACACAATATAATCTATTGGAACACCTAGGGAAAACCCCTACCCAAATCTCCATCTTGGACCTTCTCCGCACCTTGCCCATCCACCAAGAAATCCTCAATAAATCTCTACAAGAATTGCGTGTCCCCAGTGACATCAACCCTAAGCAATTTCAAAACCTTGTTGGCCACCTATCCACATCTTGTGGAATCTCCTTCAAACCAATAGACATGTCATCCGCTAAACCTGGCCACAACCTTCCCCTCCACATTGATGTCATGGTTAAAGATTTTTCCATCAAGCAGGTAATGATACATAATGGTTCAGCCCTCAATTTATGCACTTTTAAATTCATCAAATAGTTGGAGTACACTAAAGCAAATATAATGAATGTTGTCATCACCATGAAGGCATATGATAACTTGGAACACACATATGAAGGCACCATCTCATTTCCCATCAAGTTGGGTTCTGCAGTACAAAATACTATCTATCATGTTGTTGATCTTGACCTCCCCTTCAACATTCTCCTTGGTCACCTTTGGATTCACTTCATACAAGTTGTTCCCTCCACCTTTCATTAGTGCATCAAATTCCCACACAACGACACTGAAATCACCATCCATGAAAATACCTATCCCTTCGCATACTGTCATGCATTGGAAGCATCTTTCCCACATTCCAATCATTTGTTGGATGATATCAGTTTTGGTTACTGATCATGCTATTGATATTCATGTTTTGTCACTGATGTCAACATATATTTCTATGGAGAAGACAGACTGGCTACTTAACTAGAAGGAGTGTATGGAAACTGTATGGATGATTCAGAATGATCAAAGTTGGATTTATGCAAAAGGATGTGTTTTGACCTTATTCCTAAGGTCGCTTGGCTCTATGTTCAATACTATGGATGTTACAATTGATTTGGTGAAGATTAGTTTTCTGGACTGTAACTATGATTCTGGACAAAGCAGGTCTCTGTGTTTTGGGTATATCTTTCTAGTGAAGATATTTCAAAACTTGTGAGCTTACTGATGGACAGCCAACATATGATAGTGTAATGGGTTGAGTTCGATTGTTGTTTGGATACTGATGGTGTCACCTATGACGTGTATTTTGGAGCAGACCTATTTCCTGGCCGACTTTAGACATGTAGCATGTGAAGTTAATTGTGAGCATGAATTACAGATCTGGAATTATATGTAATGGATTATAAATGATGTATACTTGTTATAGATACCATGTGTATCTTATCAATGGGTTATGTAATTATTTGTATGATGGAAAGCCTTAATTGGCTGACCTAGTTAATTATGTATTAGGAAAGCTTAACTGGATGACCTAATGAATTATTGTAAGAGGGTATATATGAATGATAATTTCTTGTGGAGAAGTGTGATAGAGGAAAAAGGATAGAGATGTGTGGAAGCTACACAGCTTGTTGACTGTTGGATATAGAATAGAGTTGATACTTCATTGGAATTGACCAAGCAAATACAATTGCTATCAGGCAATTCACTGGAATTTGTATTTGCTTTATACACTTGATTCAGATTGTAAATACTTGAGAGTGGCTTTAACCTTCTTTGGGTAGTGTGCCTTGGCAGTGAGCCTACTATTTTATTTGACTCCTAACAGGGTCTGTCTCCTAACAAGGAATGTGTACTGTAATGTTGTAACAAGCTCCTAATAGGGCTAATATCTTTTAATAGGGATACTATACTCTTAGTACATTATTTGTGGGTGTTAATTCCCACCGGGGTTTTACCTTTAACATGGTTTCGTCAATAACAAATATTGTGTTATGGTGTTGGAATTTACTGTGTTATCATTTACATTTGTAGACTTAGTTTATAAAGTTTAAAGTTAATAATCTACATTACAATTAATTCATGCCCCCCCCCCCATCAGTTGTCTTCTGGACTGTTATTCCTAACAATTGGTATCAGAGCTATTGGTCCTCAGAAATAAATTTTAACATCTTGAGGTGATCTTGAAGATGACTTACTACACGAAGGATAGTCAAAAGTTTGATCTTGAAAACTTTGACAGTTGGCAGAACAAGATGAGAACACATTTTCTATGTCTGGGAATTGATTACTGGATGATAACAAAGAAGACAGAAAAGGTAGCGACTGAGGATGAATTAGAGATAGAAGCTATTTTCATGCAATATGGTTGCAAGGGAATCCTTGATCGGTGCACTATCAGAAGGAGAATTTACATTACCTCTAGATTTTCTATGGTATAAAAGATTTTTTCATGTTAATTTTGATAACATTGTGAAGGCAAGTATGACAAAAGTAGTAAGAGATCTACCTAGAATTGTAAAGCCATCTAACACTATGTGTAGAGACTGTGTTATGGGGAAGCAGACTAGAAGCACTTTCAAGAGAAAAGCTTATTCAGCAAAAGGGAAGTTGGATCTGGTACATACAGATCTGTGTGGTCCTACAAGAACAAGATCATACTATGGTGAAAGGTATTTCATACTTTTTGTTGATGAATTTTCTAGAATGATGTGGGTTACATATTTGAGAGAGAAATCTGAAGCATCTGACAAGTTCAAGTTATTCAAGGCAAAAGTTGAGAATGAATCTGGTTTAAAAATGAAGTGTTTAATATCAGACAGAGGAGGAGAGTTTACATCAAAGCTATTTAATACATACTGTGAAGAAAATGGAATACACAGATAGACTTCAACCCCTAGAATTCCATAACAAAATTGGATAGCAGAGCAAAGGAATAGAACCATATTAGATGTTGCAAGGACTATGTTGTTGGAAGAAAATGTATCACATGTTCACTAGAGAAAAGTAGTTGGCACTGTTGTCTACACATTAAACAGAATTTAGATCAGAGAAGGTAAAATTAAAATGCCTTATGAATTATGGTTTTATCATACACCTACTGTGACATATTTTTAGAATATTAGGTAGTAAATGTTATATTAAGAGAGATGATGAAATAGGCAAGTTTGATGCTAGAAGTGATGAAGGAATCTCTCTTTGTTATTCCACTAAGAGTAAAGCATATAAATGTTTTAATCTGAGACTGAGGAAACTAATTGAAAGCGCCAATGTGAGGATAGATGAAAAGTTTCAAATTTAGGAAAGAATATATGATTATGGTCAGATAACATAAACAACAGAGGTTACTGCTGAACTTGAAGGACCCTTGATGATTGAGAATGAGATTGAAGGAGAAGAATAGACTGAAGCTACTGAGACATTGAATACACCAAGGTATGTTAAGAAGAATCATCTTGAAGATAAAATTAGTAGTGATGCAAGCAAGGGCATGATGGCTATATCTAGATTTAGAGATGAGATCTGTTTGATTTCTCAAGTTGAACCAAAGACTACTGATGAAGCATGTAGAGATGAATCTTGGACTAAATCCATGGAAGAAGAACTACATCAGATAAAGAAAAACAACACTTGGGAATTGGTTCCAAGACCTAAGAAAAAAAATGTGATTGGGACTAAGTGGGTTTTCAGAAACAAGATGGATGAGGAAGGCACAGTGGTAAGAAACAAAGCTAGACTGGTATGTAAAGGCTACTCACAACAAGAAGGTATAGACTATGAAGAAACATTTGTGCCTATTGCTAGATTGGAAGCTGTAAGACTATTCATTGCTTATGTTGCACATAAAGACTTTAAAGTGTATCAGATGGATGTGAAGTCAGTATTCTTGAATGCTGATTTAGAAGAAGTGTACATTGAACAAAATGATGGTATTCCTTTGACAGATGATGAAAACATGGTTTGCAGACTAAAGAAGGTACTGTATGGACTGAAACAAGCACCAAGGGCATGGTATGCAAGACTAGATAAACATCTACTTTATCTTGGTTTCATAAAAGGTAATGCAGACAATAATCTATATTTGAGAACTGATGAAGATGGAATATTAATTATAGAAGTTTTTGTTGATGATATCATTTTTGGAGGCAATGAAAAAATGAGTAAGAAGTTTGCTAAAGAAATGAAGAATGAGTTTGAAATGTCAATGATTGGTGAGATGAAATTTTTTCTTGGTTTGCAAGTTAATCAGAGTAAGAATGGAATCTTTATATCTCAGACCAAGTATCTTAAGGAAATGTTGAATAAATTTGGAATGGAAGATTGTAAACCTGTTGGTACACCCATGGTGACAGGGAACAAACTGACTAAAAGTGATGAGACTCAAAGTGTTGTGCATACTAAGTACAGATCAATGATTGGAGGTCTATAATATCTAACACACATTAGACTAGCTATTACCAATGCAGTTGGAATTGTGGATAGATATCAGGAAGATCCTAAAGAGACACATTTTTCTACTGTGAAAATCATTTTCAGATATTTGAAATGAACATTAGAATATGGATTATGATATGAAAAATATGATGATTTTACATTGCGGTCTTATACTGATGTTGATTGGGTAGGTAATGTGGATGACATGAAGAGTACAAGTGGTGGTGCATTTTTCCTTGGAAAAAGGTTAGTTTCTTGGTTGAGCAAGAAGCAAAATTGTATTGCTCAATCTACTGCTAAGTCAGAGTATGTTGTTGCTGAAATAAACTGTACACAAGTCGTTTGGATGAAACAAATACTGAAGGACATTGGAATAATTTTTAAAGAACCAATGATTATCCATTGTGATAACACCAGCATAGTGAATATGTCAAAGAATCCCATAATGCATTCAAAAACTAAACATATTTCTATCAAGTATCATTTCTTGAGGAAGAAGGTTGTAGATAAAGAGATTAAACTGGAGTATATTAGCACCAAGGAATAGATAGCATATATATTTACTAAAGCTTTGCAAAAATATGCTTTTGAATATCTTAGAGGCATGCTTGGGGTGATGGCCCCTCCCAGTAAAGACTAAAATGATGCAGATATGCATCAGTCTAGTGGATCTTAGAGCTATATCATTCTCTGGACTTGATGTATGGATTTACTCCTTAGGGAGAGTGATCGTAAGAGAATACTATGGATTAAATTTGGGTGATCTTGCACCTAGTTGATTAGACATGAAGATTTGAGAAAGACTATAGAAGACTAAATATGAGTTATGGCACCCTTTACCATTGTTGCCAAAGAGGGAAGTAATCTATGTGAAAATCCCTACTCTTTTGGGAGATTTGTGTTAAGGATATTGAGAAGATTGTATTGAGAGAGAGTACTTTTGGGTTGATGCATATGGATTTTCCCATATGTTGCCATCAATGCCAAAGGGGGAGATTGTTGGATGATATCAGTTTTGGTTACTGATCATGTTGTTGATATTCATTTTTTGTCACTAATGTCAACATATATTTCTGTGGAGAAGACAGAATGGCTACTTAACTGGAAGGAGTGTATGAACATTGTACAGGTGATTCAAAATGATCAAAGCTGGATTTATGTAGAAGGATGTGTGCTAAAATTATTCCTAACGTTGCTTTTCTCTATGTTACATACTATGGATGTTACAGTTGATTTGATGAAGATTGGTTTTCTGGACTGTAACTATGATTCTAGATAGAGCAGGTCTCTGTGTTTCAGGTATATCTTTCTGGAAAAGATATTTCAAAACTTGCGAACTTACTGATGGATAGCTGACATATGATAGTGTAATGGGTTGAGTTTTATTTTTGTTTGGATACTGATGATGTTAGTTGTGACATGTATTATGGAGAAGACCTATTTCCTGGCCAACTTCAAACATGTAGCGTGTGAAATTAATTGTGAGCATGAATTATGGATCTGGAAGTATATGTAATGGATTATAAATTATGTATACTTGTTATAGATACTGTGTGTATCTTAGCAAGGGGTTATGTAATTATTTGTATGATGGAAAGCCTTAATTGGATGACCTAGTTAATTATGTATTAGGAAAGCTTAACTGGCCAACCTAATGAATTATTGTAAGAGGGTATATATGAATGATAATTTCTTGTGGAGAAATGTGATAGAGGAAAAAGGATAGAGATGTGTGGAACCTGCGAAGCTTGTTGACTACTAGATATAGAATAGAGTTGATACTTCATTGGAACTGACCAAGCAAAGATAGTTGCTATCAGACATTTCACTGGAATGTGTATTTTCTTTATACACTTGATTTAGATTGTAAATACTTGAGAGTGGCTTTAACCTTCTTTGGGAAGTGTACCTTGGCAGTGAGCCTACTATTTTCTTTGACTCCTAATAGGGTCTATCTCCTAACAGGGACTATGTATTGTAATGTTGTAACAAGCTCCTTGTTAGTGCTATTTCTTGTCCAAAATGTGCCTTGTAATTTTTATAAGGTCTCCTATCATTAGTAGTGTCAAAGGCTTTGAAATTGGTATTCAAATTGTTTTTATGCCTCTACAAAGTGTGCTCAAACCCTCAACCTAATTGAAAATGGTCAAAAGTGACTAAAAACCCTAAGTGCCTTGGCCGGTTCTATTTTCGTGTTACTTTTTCAGTCACTTAAGTCATATTAAGTCATGTGTCTGTGTTGAATGGGTTGCTTTTTGCCAAAAGATTGTATCATCCTAACCACTTTAATAACTCCTAAGTCCCGCTATGTAGTTCCCTTTTACATCATCCCCTTATGTATCATGTAAGTTTGAAAAGATCAGACAGTGCGCTTACTAGCTTCTCTCCAAGATGCTTGACATCTAATGTATAAGCGAATAAGCGGAGGCGACACGTGTCCTTGGTGGGGCTAAGCTATTGAAAAGGCATTCTGTTAAATAGTGCACAAGTTTGAAAAGATCAAACAGACCACTTATTCCCTTAAAGGAAAAGTGCACGACATCTAACATATAAGCGAATAAGCGGTGATGACACATGTCAGTTGGTGGGCCTAGGCATTCAAAGCTGGCGGAGTTTTAAACTTCAATTAAGTTGGTTCACATCTGATGGCTCGCATGTTCGCTTATATCCAAAGTGCTCAGCATATAAAAAATAAGCGAATAAGTGGTGGCGACACGTGTCCTTAGTCGACAGTGATTCTTGGGAAAATAAGATAGCCATCAAATGTGAAGGATGATGCCTAGAATCGACGGTTCAAGTTCAAAATTGATAAAACAAGTTGTAGAGAGCCATTAAGCCATGAAATTAAAGTTGGTGAATTAAATACAGAATGTGTGATAACTCCAGTCAAATTCAATTTGAAAGACTAATTTGATTGAGGCCGTAAATTGATTAAGCCAACTGCAGTCTAAATCATTCACCAAAACCATTTGAGCAAAGACGGAATTGCGAAGAAAACTAGCTTCACGTGACTTCTGTGTAGAACGAATAAGCTCACTAATTCATTACCATTCGAATTGAGATAGAGTTTGCAGTTTAGAGAAGGTTTTAGAGCTCTTGTTTCAGAATCTGGTTCTAGTATTAATAAGAAAACCCTTAGAATGGCCCCTAGAGTTGAAATTTTGGGACAGGTCGATTACCAAAAATGAAATGTTAGGGAGGATTTATTGTAGCAGTTACCATTGTCCTCAGGGGATGCCACATAGGCTAAGTAGGTGGTACCACAACATCCCCACTTAAGAATTGGGGATGGGTTATATGATTCAGGAAGGTGGGCAAGAGATGCTACTACTAGTTTAGATGCCCTTACTCTGTTTAGAGCAGCTTATAGTCAAAGAAAGGCCCCCACCCCAGACTATAATATTTGGGAACTAGATGTTGGAAAGTTGATAGCACCTAGTGTATTTATGGACACCGATTTGCTCATTCTAATAGCAAACACTTATGATAAGGTGTCTAGGGTTGTTAGAGACACCCAGGGAAATATAATATTGACTGTGTCAGTAGATGAAATCAGAAGAATTTTCAAGCTGACTGACACTTCCCAGAATATGGATGATATTGACCTCGAATATTTCAAAGAAATATACAACAATCAAAGAGATTATTACAGAGGTGAAGTAGTGAAGGGGTATGCTAGCAAATTAGGAGATTTGATTGTAATAGGACCAGGAACCCCCGAACCTTTCAAAGTGGATCTTTTCATTGGCAAGGCCAAGAAAATGTACAGTTCCTTGTGCAATATTTTGGGGATAAATGAAGAGATGGCCATGCCAGTCCATATAATGTTGATGGTAGTTCAAATTCTACATCCCCACTTGTCAGTAGTGTTTGATTATGCATCCTATATTGCTCAAGAGATGCATGATGGCTTGCCAGGGATCAAAGATGGCAATATACAAAAGCCAATGGGTTGGTATTCCCTTATGATGCATATGTTCTTATTTAATAGTGCAGATTTCTTTGAAGAAGAAATGGAATTGGAGAGATTCCAAGATGATGA
>MU224718.1:340960-369259 GCA_018584345.1 Thuja plicata
CTAATTCCCCCCCCCCCCCTCTCAGTTTTCTTGTAGACTGTTATTCCTAACATTATTGTCCTGGAATTGACATTGGTACTTCTATTGCCAGTTCCTCTAGATCCCATGTAGACCTAGAAACTATCCTCTCATCCACTCTTTCCACTATCAAGATCAACAACCAAGGATGCGGAGAATACAACCTATCAGATGTCTTTGCTGTTGGATCCCTACCATCACATTCACACACCCAAGGACAACTGTCAGGCCAAAAAACAAAAAATCAAGGTGAGCCACAGCCAAGACAAGTGGTCTCCTTATCATTCATGTCTCACGACATCCTAAACAATAAGGAAATAGAGCCATACATCAACAGGTGGCTATATCAAGATCCTCAGGCCCCTGATGAAAAACTCCTTGGATATTTCAAAAACAAATATCCACACTCTCACAAGTTAGTAACCGAGAGATGTAATTACCAAGGAGGTGGTTTAGGCTATGAAGAGGGTGGAATGAAATATCCCATTGAGCCTCCATAATTTCCAATAACCCAAGGATTGGGATTTGTCCTTGACACAACTGGGGGCACTAAGGAAAATAGCCACACCTACCATAACACCCTCGGTGAAATCATCAACATCAAAGACATCCTAGAAGAGAAAATTGTGAGAGCTTATGATGATATTGACGATGAAATCTTCCTAGGAAAATATGTCCTTTATCAACTTTCCATTAACTTCATTGACCTTCCTCTCCTCCATCCTAAACTCATAGATTGGGACCAACCAAGTGTCATACACATCGATGAATTCCAAAGCGAGGATGCGCTCCCAAGATTCATGGGGGAAGTTGAATAGAAAAATGATTGGGGGCATGATTTAGCACATGGCTACAAACTAGACCCAAAGGAAAAGGCCTACTTTGGGGAAGAGGACTTCATCCGCAAAAAAAGAAAACAAAAATAAAAAAAGGAAAAAATGGATCTCCTAGCGAAAACCCCTCTAGGGTGGTATCTGATCAGAAAAAAAGAAAATACAAAGGGCCTATCCACTGGTGAAAACCTCTCTAAGGTTCCAAAGCATGAAGATCCTCCTCTTCCTCTCATCTATGATTAAAAGCCTGAGCAGTCATCCATCCTCATATAAGAAACAAAACCGATCAACCTTGGTACAAAATAGAATGCTAGCATCACTTATATCACAGCATCACTATCAGAAGGTGAAGAATTAGCCCTCACTACTCTCCTTTGGGATTCTATGGACAAGTTTGCATGGTCTTATTCTCACATGCCAGGATTAGACCCTATCTTAGTGGTCCACCATCTAGCAGTGGATCCAAATATCAAACCAGTGAAGCAAAAGCTCTAAAAGATGCATCCCAAAGTAGCATTCTTGGTTAAAGAAGAACTATAGAAGCTACTCCAAGCTAAGATCATCCGATCCATTGACTACTCTAGGTGGATCTCTAACATGGTTCCTGTGTCTAAGCTTGAAAAATCAGCCATAATATGTACAGACTTTCAGGATCTCAATAAGGCATGTCCCAAAGATGACTTCCCACTGCCAAACATCAACATGATAGTAGACCTCACCACTAGACATGAGATGTTGTCACTCATGGATAGTTTATTTGGATATAATCAGATCCGCATTTCAAAAGAAGATAAGAAAAAAACAACATTTACAACCCTCTGGGGCACCTTCTGCTACAACATGATGCCATTTGGTTTAAAAAATGTGGGGGCAATCTATCAGAGGGCCATGACTGTTATCTTCCATGACATGATCCACAAGATCCTTGAAGATTATGTGGATGATGTCCTATCTAAATCAATAAAAAGAGAAGATCACCTGAAAGTTCTAGAATGTGTATTTGATAGGCTTGGTCATTATGGCCTGATGCTCAACCCCAAGAAATGTGTTTTTGGGGTCACATCAAGAAAGCTTCTAGGATTCATTGTATCATGAAGAGGCATAGAAATAGATCCAAAGAAAGTCAAAGCTACCATGGAAATGCCTCCTCCTAGAACACTTAAGAAACTATGCAACTTACAGGGAAAGCTATAATCTATGTGACATCTCATCTCTCAACTAGTAGACAAATACCAGTAATTCACTCACCTGTTGCGAAAAGACACCAACTTTAAATGGGATCCACTTTGTTAGAAAAGCTTCAAGAAAATAAAAGAATATCTAGAAAACCCACCTATTTTGGTGCCACCCACGCTAGGAAGGCCACTCATTTTGTACATCTCTGCTACTACTACAACACTGGGGGCACTTCTGGCTCAACTTGATGACAATGGAAAAGAACAGACCATCTACTATATCAGTCATACACTAGTGGGTTATAAGATCAACTATTCACCCATGGAAAAAGAATATCTAGTAGTGGTTTTCACCACTCAAAAACTTTGCCATTATATGTTGATTCACACAGTAAAGCTCATCTCCAAGGTTGACCCTCTCCAATATCTACTATCCAAGACTAATCTCATAGGCCACATGGCAAAGTGGGTAATGCTCCTAAGTGAATTTGACATCTAGTACATGGAAAAAAAACCAATTAAAGGACAAGTGATCATAGATTAGTTAGTAGAAGCACCTTTGATCGATGCATATCCCTTGGTCATGGAATTTTTAGATGAGCACTTTTGCATGGTCGAAGAACAACCTACCTAGAAGCTATACTTTGATGAATCCTATACAGATCATGGCACAGGGGTGGGGATACTTTTTGTCACCCCTCAAGGTGACTACATACCCAAATCAATCAAATTAGGATTCCCCTATACAAACAACATCATCGAGTATGAAGCACTTATTGCTGGGCTCAGAATGGAAATTCAATGGAATATCATAGTGATACATGTCTTTGGAGACTCACAACTCATCATCAAGCAAGTCCTAGATGAGTTTTAGACAAAGGATGACAAGATACTACCTTACAAGGAAATGGTTAAAAAAATGAAAGAGCACTTCTTGAACTTACAGATCACTCAGGTACCCAGGTTATAGAATAAAGCTGTAGATACAATGACCACTATTGGATCCCTCCTAGAAATTCCTTGAGATGCGATACAATATGAATTCTTGGTTGAGCAACTTCACGCGGTCGCTTACAAAGACATCGATTCTGAAAGAGAATGTGTCTTGGTTGGTCCTCAGTCCCCATGGTACCATAACATCCATGCATGTCTAAAGAATGGTATCATATCCCCCCACCTCACAAACACCCAACACCAGAACCTCATTCATAGAGCTTCCCACTACACTCTCGTATCCAATACCCTATATCATCGAGGTTATCACAATGTTCTCTCTAGGTGTTTAGACAAAAATGAGGCCACCTAGGCTTTACAAGCCATGCACGCTGGAATCTACGATGCCCACACAAGTGGCATGGTCCTAGCCAAACAAATTCTAAGAGAATGATACTACTGGCCTATGATGGAACATGATTCCTGTGAGTTTGTAAATAAATTCCTACCTTTTCAACAACATGCTAATTTGATTCATGCTCCAGCCCAGGACCTACATCCCACTACGCCTCCATGGTTGTTCTCTTGTTGGGGTTTTGACCTCATTGGTAAGATCACCCCCTTATTTGTAGAAGGACACAAGTACATCATCACAACCATAGAGTACTTCATAAAATAGCTCAAAGTGATCTCGCTCACCCTTACTATAGGTGTCTAGATATCCAAGTTCATCCTCTACCACATTGTTTGTCACTTTGGCATTCCTTCCACCATCTTTACAAATCATGGTACATCATTTGAGAACCAACATGTAAATGATATGTGTGCACACATCCATATCCATCACCACTTCTCTAGTCCATATTTTTCACAAGGTAACGGCCAAGCTGAGGCAACCAATAAGACCCTCCTCAAAATCCTCAAAAAGGTTGTCAATGATACTAGTCATGACTGGCACCTCCAAATCAATCCCACTCTCTAGGAATAGCACACTTCCTACCATACTCCTATAGGAAACACTCCTTACTCACTTGTGTATGGTGCAGAAGTCATCTTACCAATTGATATCAAACTACCATCACTACGAGTGTCCCTCAAGGACCTAGTCAATGATGAAGATTAATGTGTGGCATGACTCACACAGCTAGACCTTCTGGATGAAAAGAGACAACAAGAATACAACCATCTTATCATCTACCAAAACAAGATTAAGAGAAGCTATAGCAAGAAAATCCTCCCACACCAATTTCAGGTGGGAGATCTAGTCCTCAAAGAGAATCAAAAGGTAGGCGCTGATAGAGAAAATAAAGGTAAGTTTGAGGTTACCTGGTTAGGTCCCTATGTTGTCACAACAAACTTCAGGTTAGGGGCATATCAGCTATCAACACCCAAAGGAGAACCTTTGAATGATCCCATCAACATTATTCACATCAAATGGTTTTATGTCTGATCCGTGTAGTTTACCCCACTTATCTGAAGAAAAAAATCAATAAAAAGTATAAAAAGTCTTGAAAAATCATCCAATGGTGAAAGCTTGGCAATCAAGTGCCTTGGAAAAATATGTGTGGTGAAAACTTAGCAATCAGGTATCACACATGTAGTCGACCATGCCATTATCTCTCAAAATCATGTCTCAAATTTGTCCCATCCATCCACCCAAAATCCAACAACCATTGCCAAGCCCGTATTCCCTGGGTGTTCCACATATCGCATGCATCATTTACAAGATCAACCTCATCTCACTCGCTAAGCTTTTGTACATATCACTTGTATATAGCCACCTGTTCTGATCCCATTTATCTCCGCATCATATCCTATCCCAATTCTTAAGCTTTGCCATCGTCCATTTATATTGTTTCCATAATAATCCCTTTGTACAGCCAAAATGCCTGAAAATTCTAAAAAAATTAAAAAATCATACAAAATCCTAAACATTCAAAAATCATAAAAATCCAAAAAAATGAAAAATTGCAATGAAACCTGCAACCAGCCTCATCTCGCTCATACACTTCACATCCCTCATTTCTTCAATTCTTCCACCTCTTCACACATTCATCTTCCCCTCACCCATTGTCATCTACTCAACCCCCCCCCCCCCCCCCCCCCCCCCCCACCATTTTTTTGTCATCCCCATCAACTTGCGCTTAATTCATTCACCCTGAGCTTTTGCCCAGACATAGTGACTACAATAACATTTTTCACCAAATCATCTTTGAGATCGACTTTCCTAGCTCCTTGTTCTATCCACAGCCTTTTTCCAATGAATACCCAGTTTGACAAACAATCCTATCTTGTCCCGTTAGGGTGCATCCTCCCTACGTCGGCTTATAAAATCCTTCATCACACCATCCTGTTCATGGCAAGAACTTTGGACTGAATGCGTGCTTGGTCATGAGGCCTTCTTTATTAATTTTATCTTTTGTGTCAATTGACACCTCCTCATTACCACTTGGATCTCCTATATCCCGGTGTGTCATGAATGGTGTCTATTGATATATATGTATTTTTCAGTATGATATTTTTGTTGGTGTTTTAGTGCATCTTTATCATTTACATGGTTATGATAATGCCTAGCTTCCTAGGGGCAGGGTCTAGTACACTTTCCACCAAGTCTTTAATAATGCATTGGGTGTACTTGGTCTCCGTATGAGTGTTCCTGCATTAGTTCCATCATCTCCGCGTAATCTACATTTATGTTCCTAAATCTACCTATTTTTTATATGCACCTAGTCCATGCAAAGGAACTATCTCATCTGTGTTTTCTAACACCTGGTTCATACCTCCTCTTGCGATATCAAACCAGGGTGTTCTCTCCAAAATTAAACACCATTTAATCCCCAAGTTTTGTTAGTTGCATTTAGTATATCATGATTGCATTTTCATGCATTGGAAAGGCTTCTACTTATTCTCTCCTCTATCCCCTTCTTCTCCCCTCTTGTTTGTGTCCTTTTTGAGAAAATTCCACAACACTTTGCATGTTGCATTCTTTTCTCGAGGGGGCACAACCTTACACCATTGTCACTTGAGCATGACTCCTAGAAACCCAACTTCTTCTGGGGTAACTTATTTTCTTTTCTTTGACGCAACGCCACTTGCGACACTGCATCAAAGAGGGGAAAAATGTAGATGTCCAAAATATTAATTAAATTAATATTTCTTATTTATTCATCTAAGTATTTAATTTAATAAATTAAATAGTTTACCCTCTTGGTATTTAAATACAATTTAAATACTATTCTAATGTATTTAATTTAATACATTCCCACGAATTCCCCATTTTAAGAAATCTATATTTATTAAAATCCCTCATATTCCTAATTCTTCTTAAGTATGTGTTGACAGGACTTTGTGACCGGGTCTGCCAATAGATGTAAGTTATCATCGGGTATCGGGGTACCAGCCAACTTTGCCTATAAAGGTTGTCTAGGGCATATATTCTTTGGGCCTTCAAGCACGTGAGAGTCGGGTCTCGATGGTGTGGGAGATAAGTTGGGAGTATGAATATTTTGTTCAGGGGGATAGCTGGTTTTCTTGGCCCGTCTTCTCCGAGGATTTAGGTAAGTTGGGGTCTCCTACAAGCACGCGTTAGTTAACCAAATAAACTTCAAAAGATAGGCTAGAGTTAGAAGCATTCCATCTACCTATAGTCATGCAAATACATTTAAAACATCAACCATGCTCTAACATACTACACTAAAATACTGAATGCACACAGAACCATCAGTTCATACATATTCAATAGCGAGGGGAAAAGAAGGTCACTAATCTACTTTAAAATATCAGAGCAAGGGACATCAAAAACATACAGGAAAAAAGAAAGTTAATCTAGAAATCAGAACACTAACAACATCATTGCCAGAACTCTTCCTTTTTCATTAACAGGTTTTCTAGCGAGCACTGGTGTATACAATAATGGCTCCAAGGGAGCCTCTATCTACTGAGAACTTCTAAGAACTAAGGAGCATTGAGCTCTAAAACTACTAGAAATGAAATGTTGAAATGCTATAGCTATGGACTACAAAATCATCAATTTTTCTGACCCTTAGAATGAGGTCAGACTTATTATTTATACACATGTTTTCCCTAAAACTAACCTAACTTATTTTTTCACTCAACAATAAAATACAATTTCTAGTGGCTGGTACAACCTACACCACACTAAAACAACCTCAAAGAGAGTAGAGGTCTGAGATGTCAGAAGAATGAGACAAGAAAAGAGGTATGGAAGAATCAGCCTCGAGAAGAGAGCCAAAGGGAGAATAGAAGAAATTTGATCCCTTGGGGATCAAGGCTACATGCCTCATCAATGTAAAATTGGCTCACTATTTCTGATGTGCCAGGTGTTATGCTGGAGCAGCACCTTGGGAAGACCATCTGTTAGAACCATTCCTCGAGTTGACATGCCTTACTGGGGTCACCCACTTTCTAACACCCTTATTAACTGCCTGATAAGGACCAGTCAGCTCCAGGGAACCTAGATGAAGGTCATCTAAAGAATGCAAAATTATGGATCTGGAACTCTGGGATCTAGGAGCTTATGCTCAAAGAATAATGAATACAAAAATGCGTTGTTGGTGAAAATCTCCAGAATCTGGAGGACCTTATTGCCCTTTATTATTTCTAAATGCTTCCAAAACTTGGCCTATGCCATCTTCATCTGTATCCTTAATGGCCTCCCACCGACCACGGACAAATTCAAGCTTCTCTTCAACTTCTCTGGCCCCATCCTGGAATTTGTCTACCATATTCATAGCATCATGTTCCCGGATCATCATCTTGGATAATCTTGATAACCTTCCACTATCAAAGTCCCCCACAGATTGATACAGGGACTCCATCCACTCGTCATATTTACTGAGGACATAGTCCTCTGGATTGCATATCACGGTGGTGAAGGGGTTGAATTGTGACACCCTTACCACAAATGTCTAAAATAAGGCCAAAGGATATTGGGCAACAGTTACCTTCTCCTTCAGGGCCTTAACCAGTTCCTTGCATACCTCAATCTCGAGGTCAAGTCTGGAGGACTGGGCCCGGAGGGAATAATTTTATTCTTCTCCCAAAATTCCCACCTCTGTGATGGCCTCTTCCCCGATGTTGAAAACCTCATCCAACCCAGCCATACACCTTTCATACTTTTCTGAGTATTTCTCCCACAAAATAGTGGAGGCATTTGCTTGACTAACGAGATGACTGATTTGATAGAGATCCAGGAGCGACACCACTAAAAATTGCCTTACAATGATTACCTATTCAGTGATCCACTCGTCCACATCCTAAGCCTTATTCTTCATGGCCCTTAGAGAATCCACGTCACCCTATGCAAGCGATAATCTAGAGGTAGAAGATTTTAGGTGGACCTCGGCCAGGGGTTGTGTAAGTTCTACACAAAGAGCAAGGAGATTTGCATTGGTCTTTTTTTCCTCCACTTTTGGGTTTGTTTATTGTACCTGACCTCTACTACTTTGGTGGCTTCCCTCAGCAAGTCCAACTCGCCCTGCTTATCTCTCCTCCCCAAAGTTACCTCTGTAATAGTATAATCCTCAGCCCTTACCGCAACTGCAACTGCATCTGGGGGAGGTGTTGCAATCACCGCAACTGTACTTCTTATTGGACCAGTCCGGAGGGTATGGACCGTCCGAGCCTTCTTAGGCTTCTTGGCTTCTAAATTTCAGCCAAAGAGAGCAGAATACCTGTTGCTACCATCGGGGCCTTTCTCTTCCTTGATTCCACCAGCCATTGGGGCGGCTGGGGCAGCTTTGCTATTAAGACCTGGGCATCGGGATTCCCTTCAGAATCTGGCAGCGCATTCCTAGAATTTATAGTGTCATCAGGCTCCTCTTTTTCTTATTCCTATTCTCTCTCTCACTCTCCAGAGGCCTTAGTGTTCTCTGCCATGTTGGCATCCTCTTTAGTGATGTCTGGGGTTTCTTCTCTGTCGGCGTCCACATCACTTGTATACTCGAGGATTTCCCTATCCTTCTTAGCTTTAAGTGAATTAACATTTGTATCTTTGGGGGCTCTACCCTTGTCCTGTTGTTTTTGTTCTTCCTCTTTGGCTTCATTCGCAGGGACATCTTCCTCCATTGGAACATTTTATGGAGGTGGCAGAGGCATCGGGCCTAGATTCAGTGTTTGGGCCACCGTGATTACCTTACTGAATGTACTCTAGAGAATTTGATCACCCAGAGTAACCAAAGGCATTTGGAGCATGATGAATGGGGGTACAGTTGATCTTGTGGGTCCAGTTTCCCTAGTCATTAATTTCTCATCTATGGTTTGCCTTGGTTCATCCTTGGTCTCTTGGACTGATGTTTTCTCCCGCTCGGGCTCCTTTTTTATTTCCTCCTAGACTTCCTGCTCTGTGGCATCTTCTTGCTCTAGGACTTCCTTTTCAGTGGGGATATCCTCTTTTTCCTGAGGGGCAATCTCTTCTACTACGTGATCTATATCCTCATGTACATTCATGAGCTCATTCATCCTGAAGACATCATCAAAATTGTCATGTGGGGGAGAGGTATTCAAAATATTCTCAAGTTTAGGGGAATTTGAACTGACATCTACTAGGGGCATGTTAGGCATACTGGGCCCTCGTCTGTGCTTGGGGTGGGGTTTACCTTATGCTTCTTCTTCCTTTGTAGTGGGACCCCAGCATCCAAACTACTTGTAGACTCCGCCTCAGTGAAATTCTGCCTGCTCATCATTATGGCCAATGACGGGGATCCCACAGGGAGAGTAGATGTCACTGGAGTTGCGAGGAGGCCTTGGGAAAGTTGTGTGCTTATCTTTTGGCTTGCCAGCCTCAACACCTCCATTTTCTCTTGTAACTATACCATTATAGGAGCAGACCCTAGGCAGGTTCCTTGGCTGAGGTACCCTCTTTTCTTTCCCCTTTCTTGTGCTAGGTCCTGTGGCTCCAGAGGCACAAGCGGACCCCTCAATAATTGGTCCCTTTTGGGTGCTCCTCGGACACACCCGCTCAAAATACTTGTAGCTATTATCTTTAATGGGGCGGCATACCCCCTCAATTGTTAAATCTTTTAGGGTGGCCCAATCCACCGGAGGGAGATCTAATGTATCCAACCCTTGCCCTTTGTACAATGGTTCTACTAGAGGGTCTTCATCTAAAAAACCCTTTGGGAAACCCCAAAGATCAAGGACTTTCATCAAGCCTTTGGACATCTGCGAATGTTGGCGGGCCTGGAGATCAAAACTGTCTTGGCAATCCACCCAAAAATCTTCAATATCTTCTATGTGCGGTGGAGGTGCCCAGGGAAGTGCCAAGGCTATCTTACCCAATGGATCGAAATTGTTTCTAGCATGGTGGAATTCCACCAGTCCCAGACTCTTTAGCTCATTGTCTGCCTCCTTTGCTATGACTAGACTACAAGAATAGTTCCCACAAGAAATTAGGAATAGAAAGTTGGTAACCTTATTCACATTGAAGAGGGTGTGCAGATCTAGAATTTGTTTGTAGAATTCTAAAAGAATGATTCTATCCCCACAATACTAGGGAAGAAGATAGGGTTACTCAGAGAAGTCGGTCACCCAAATATATGTGTGTTGCTAGAATTGAATGAAATAATTTCTGTAAGAACTCACCAAATTCATCGACTCCTTTGATAAACGGTATCCAGAGTCCTGAGTAAGTGTCAAAATATTTTGGTAAATGAAGGTGTCATTTACCTTACAAAAATTTGGGAAACTAAGTTCCCACTGGACCTGGGGATAATGATCCCATGGAGTCGACTGGCTCGGCCCATTCCCAAGAATTCCCACTACCTGCAAACCCTAAAAAACCAGTCTTTATTGGGCCAATGCTCATAGTACATAAGATGTCATGTGGAACTTTGAATTCTGGAGGACACCTTTCAGCTGTGTGTCCACATGGTTGGCTATGATAGCCGCCCAATTGAAGGTTTGGTTGCGGGTGGTGATGTAGTAGAGAAAGTAGTACATCCATACTGATAAATCCTGGACATGGGGTTCTTTGATGATCCTGCATAGAAAACTAATTCCCGAATGTATACATTCTTTTAAATCCCTATAGGGAATCTCCAACTTCATCTTTTTATAGTCCCTTTTTGGGGACTTTAGCCACTGAGCGTTGAGATGTTGCCAAGAGAGAAGGGAAGCTTCCTTAAACTCTTTTAATGACTTGGACTAGGTGAGAATGATGAATCCCTTGAATTGAGGGATCCCCAGCCCTGAAGCAAAAGTGGCAACATCTAGATAGACAATAATTGTTGGATAGTGTAGTGGTCAAGGATCAGTGAGCAAGACAACCCAGGTGGGGGCATTGTAGAGAGTTTCCAGTTAGAGTATCAGCTCCGGTGCTTGCACTGAGCAAGGGAAATTTGTAGCTTTGATAATTCTAAAGGCAGCCATATGTCTAGCCATAACATCTCCATCATCTTTTAGTTTGCATATGGATTGAACCAAGCCCTGCATCTCAACCCAAAGTTTGGGCTCTATGTCTGTTATCTGTTGCAACTTGGAGTCCACCTTGGACCTTATGAGAACACTCTCCCTTGGATATTTGGAAGTCAGTGATAGCTTGGCCAACATCTTTTTGGCCTTAGTCTTTGTAGCCACCCGAGTGGAGGTAGTAGGAAGCTCCAGGCTATCAGGAGGAGTGATCACTTCAGACATCTTAATCAATCGATCTGCAACCTGTAAGACTAGACAATCGTTAATACATGATATGGTGAAAATAATACTTTAAGGACTCTAGAGAATTCACCACTATTTTGCACCTGCCCAAAAATGTGTTAGCATGCATCAAAAATCCTGGAATGGTGAAATTAACATGGGTTGAATTTTGATAAACACCTGGGGCTCTGGGGCATTGGACTAAGTGAAAAAAATACAATGAAGACCCTGGGGCTTCTCAACACTTGAAGTCTAGAAGAACTAGCCATTGTTGATGTGACCAGTAGTAAGCCGTACTTGGCTGACATGGGTCGTCATGTGGCCACATGATGGGTGACATAATGGTATTAATGGTGACAAGTGGGCTGACACGGGGGAAGTAAATGCCAGACGTGATGGGATTTGAATGCCCACTTGTGGGAAATTAATCTTGCCATCAAGGTAACATGATAGAGGAGAGAGAAAGTTGTCATGACTTGAACTAGTGAGGTGTCAAGTTTGAGCCATGGCAAACATCTCTCTGATGAGCTTGACATATGGTTTGGACATGATAGAGCGCGATGAGCTTGATGCAATGGAGGGATATACATGAACTATCTACATAGGGCCAAAGCATAAAATGAGGGCTGAGGCATGACTTGTAGGCCAACCAAAATGGACATATATACAAATATAAATACCTAATTACACAATGTACAGAATATACAAAGACACCTAAAACTACTCTATGACAATGTACAAATTATACATTAAATTACAACTGCACAGAGGGTAGACAACCCTCTGGCAAAGCCAACCCACCAATGGGAGGCGACAGAAAAGTGAAACTAGAAATAGAAACAAAAGCAAAACTAAACAAAAACAAGCGAGAACCAACAAACTAGGAACAAGCGAAAGAAGAGCCGAAGGCTTACCTGGAAACACAAGGGATGCGAGAAAGACAAGCACAGGTGGTGTTCTTCAATAAGTTAACCTTCTAGTGACCAAGAACAAGCACTGCAAATCACTATTTAATTAACCACTAAGCATGGGGAGTAATTTGATGTTTAATCACCTTAAAATTGCTCTGAGTACTCTAAGTATTTGATTGTGGTAAGTGTGAAAATGACAGGTAACTTCTATTTATACCCCTAGGGTAAAAATGCATTGCTTTCTCCCTGCAAACTCCATAACAAACAAACCTCCAAACTCCAGGCCTGAGGATTCCATACATCAACACCTTCTAACAAAAGAAGACATGACGATAGAGAATCCTAGAGTCTAGGATCCGGTAGACCCCAAAGAACAAACAAACTCCAAGACCGGGTCCTAGAGACAAAATAAGACATAAGCAAAAGAAAGACAACCCTCGCAGAAGCAAAGCCTAGAGGGAAAACAAAGGAAAGAGCAAAAGTGAAAAGGGGAACCCAACATTTTGCCTACAAAATGTAGGGACGAGTATGCAGGGCATAACAAATGGTGACTATCTAGGACAAATGCCTGAGCACATTTGAGAACTTCAGATTTTGTAGTTAAAAAAACTAGAATCAATCCTTACTTGGAGCATTCTGCTTGCAAAGTGCGAGGCGTCTAAGAAAATCAGACTCATCAATGATTCAATCTTTCGGTATTTTGTCAGCTATGAAGTGTGTGCTTTGGAAGAAAACCAAGCCGATGACCTCTGAGAGAAGCAGAGAGGAGGCACTATGAAAATCAAACCAAAGTCATCCTATCTTGCATGTTTCCCCCATATACCAGAATTCTCTATTCTTCAGTTCTTTCATTTCCTTTTCTTTTTCTGGATGGAAAGGCGGTACTTCTTTCACCATGAAGCTTAAGCTTAGCTAAGTTTAACGGTGATACTTATTTCAACTTGATATCCACTTTAAATTACCAAATAGGAGAGAATGTTCCAAACCTAAGATATTTTAATGATTTTCAGACTTGGTCAACAACCAGTGCAACCGATCTGTCCTCAAGGTGTCTGATTACTTGTTTCTTGAATTTTCTGTTAACTGATGTCTGGATTGTCGAGATGTGAATCTGATGAAGATTACCCATAAAATTTTACCATACTTACAAAAAAACTCTAGAGTGCAGACAAGTTCCACCATGTTAACAATAGATTCCAAATTCACCGGAATGCACAAGGTGTCATTCTAAAGACTAGATGTTATGCAAAGCATACCGGTCTATGAAATGAAGGTAACATGCTGGGAACCCAGAAAACAAAATGGAAACAAAAAGCCAAACAAAAGAAAACAAAAAAAGGAAAGGTAGTCCTGGAGGATGGCCAACAAACTATTTACAAGGCAAAGGTACTCCAAATGGAACACCCGAGAAAGAATATTTACAAGTGGAAACTTTACATAGAATACAATTCCAGACAAACTTACCACCTACCTCATTCAAAATAGTGTTTGAGAAACTAACCATTCACAGGAAATGGGATGGATTCTTTGGTCATAGTGTTAAGATGATAAGTATTTGCCCCATAGATCTTGGATATCAGATATGGTCCAAGCTAGAGCCGTTGAAACTTAGTGTGCTTTCCTTTCTTTTCCTGGGCCTTGTCCCACAAGAGGACCAGGTCCAAAATCTGAAAGGCCTTATACAGGGCTCTTCGATCAAACCATCTTTTCACTACTGCTTGATGATGCATGAAATGTTCAAGGGCTATGTCTCTTTTCTCCTCCATTCACACCAGATTCAAGAGACAAACTTCCACGATGTTATCCTAGTTGCTGAATTCCTGCATAAATTGAAGTACCGAGATCTGTAATTTGATGGGGAATACTAGATTCTGGCCATAAACCAGATGGAATGGGGATGTCCCCAGGGCTACCTTTATTCAAATGTGATCTGCCCAGAGGGTGAACTTAAGCTTTTGGTTCCAGTCCCGGGGGTTTTGTTCCAACAGATGTTTTATCACCTCAAGTAGATTTTTGTTGGTTGATTCAGCCACACCATTACCCTAGGGGTAGTAGTTGTTGGAGAACTTCAGAGTGATCTTTATTTCATAGGTCCATTTGAGTAATTGCACCAAAGAAAATGCCAGACCATTCTCACACACTATAGAAAATGGCATTCCAAATCTTGTGACTATATTTTCTTTCAGGAATTTAATGACTACATCTGCCATGTTGTTTTTGAAAGGAATTACTTCAGACCACCAGGTGCAATAATCAGTAGTAGTTAAGATGTACCGGTGGTTGGCAGAAGATTTGGGGTTGATTTCCCTGATAAAGTCAAATGCCCATTGGGCGAAGGGTCTAGATTCAAAGATCGATTGCAAAGACATGGCCAGATTCCTCTCACGATGTGTCATTGTTTGGCAAGTGTGGCATCTTCTAATGTGAGTGTAGACATCCTTGAAGATACAAGGCCAATAGTATCCAACCCAGAGGATATGATGGGTAGTGGCATCCATTGAGCCATGTCCCGTCCCAAACTGCACGTGAAATTCTTCAATTAGTTTCACAGCTTGGTTCCTATCTATGCACCAGAGGTATACCCCTTCATAGTTCCTATGAAAAAGTGTTCTATTTTTTGTCATGAAGTGTGCACTTTTCAGCCATAGGGCATGACGTTTGTTTGGGGGTAGCCCCTCTAGGCATCTATTGTTCAATAATAAGTATACCAAATCGGTATACCATGGATCTTGAGTGGTGGACTCCACTGTGTATGTCTAGCATTTGATGTTGGGAGTCTCTTCTACCATCGCTCTACACAGTCCCTGGCCTCAAAATATCTTCATGGGTTACATTTCCAAATCATATTCTTGGAGGATGGCCATCCATTTCCCCCATCATTCACCCAATTCACTCTGCAGGAGTAGAGACTTAACAGCCTGGTCTGGGATGATAGCATGCACTTTGCTCTGAAGAATATAATGCCAAAATTTCTTCATGGCATGGACGAGAGAAAAGGCATGATTTTCCAAAGGTGAATAATGGACTTTGGCATTCTTAAAAGGGGAGCTCATGAAAGAAATTGTTCATTCTTCCCCTTCGATCTTCTCGGTCAAAACTGTCACGACAGAATTTGACGAAGCAAAGGAGTATATGTGAAAAGGGAGGGAATAGTCTAGACTAGCCAATACTAGTGCCTCCACAATCATTTGCTTAATTTGGGCGAATGCCCGCTTTGCTTTAGGACTCCACTCAATCTTTGTATCTTTCTTCATCATCTCATTGAGTGTCTTTACTATCTCAGCAAATCCAGTGATGAACCGTTGAACAAATTGATCTTTCCAAAGAAAGATCTCATTTCCTTCTTGTTTTTGGGCATTTGTAGATTTAGTAGTGCTTCAACTCTCTTAGGGTCAATAGATATACCCTTCTCGAAGATGATATGCTCAAGAAGCTTACCTTCAGTGACCCCAAATATACATTTCTTAGGGTTGAGGGATATTCCATACCGGAAATATCTCTTGCAAATTTGGGTGAGGTGGGCAGAATGATCATGCCTATCCTGGGCAAAGATGGTCAAATCATCCATGTAGATGATTATACACTGGTTTACTAGGCCTTCGAACGCAATGCCCATGGCCTTCTAAAATGTGGCCCCTGTGTTGATCAGGCCAAAGGGCATTCTCTGGTATGAAAATGTTCCCCACTTGGTGGTGAATGTCGTTTTGTCTCTATCTTCATACTTAACCATGACCTGGTTATACCCGGAGTACCCATCCAGGAAGGACATCATTTGTGATCCAGTCATAATTTGCAATACCTCATCCAACGAAGGGAGAGGGTGATTATCCTTCTTGGATGCCTTGTTTAAATTTAAAAAATCCACACAAAGGTGAATTTCCCCGCTTTTCTTCCTCATAGGGATGAGGTTGGAAACCCACGTAGTGTGCTGAATTGGGAAGATGATCTAGGCTGACAACAATTTCTGGACCTCTTGATGGATTAGAGGCTCTATCAGTGGGTTTACCAGTCTTTTCTTTTTTGGAAGGGCTTAGCATCAAGTTTTAGTGGGATGGTATGGGTCATGATAGATGTATCATAGGTTTTCAAATCCTCATAGCCCCATGTGATTACATCAATGTATTATCGGAGAACCGTGAGAATCTTATCCTTCTCTACAGGGGAGAATGAGGTGCCAATTTGTACCAACTTTTCCTTACCGAGATGGCCGATGTTAGCTTTCTCAAATTTTCCTCCCTCTAAGGAGGATTATATCTTTTCCCAGCCTTGAGGGTCCGAGTCAAAGATTTGTTCTACTACTACCATCCCCTTAGGGATGGTGTTGGTTGGAAATTCTATGATCCCATCATCTTCTTCACCCTGCATAGTATCTTCATGATCTCTTGCTTCCACTATTTAATCCTTGAAAACACCAACATTGGCCGTGAAGGCTAGGATATGTCAATCGTCCTCAAAGACCTGAAAGTGGGTGACATTGTTTGGAATGGATGGGGTCGGGACCATCTCAACAGAGAATTTCTGGAGCTGGGAGCCAGCCATTGGCTCAAGAGTATTGGCAGATACAGCAAGGGCATCCAGAACGTAGTTTCTTTTTCCAGGAATGAGTTCAATGCCAAAGGCATCAAAATATTTGATAAAGCTCCATGCCTGGTTGCGGTATATAGCTAGCCTTTTATCATGACAAGTGTATTGGCTCCGGACCTGCTTAATGATCAACTCTGAATCACCCAGCGCTCAGAGGTGAGTGATTCCCTTTCTTAGTGCAAATAGGAGTCCAAGGACCAAGACCTTGTACTCCATGACATTGTTTGTGTAGTTAAACTATAGCCTGTAAGATGCGAGGAAGGATTTCCCCCATCGGTTGATCAATTCCACTCTGGCCCCACAACCTTGTTTGGACTGGGACCCATTAGAATTTAGGGTCCACAAGTCACTGTTCGTTGTCTGGGGATGGAAAGGTGAAGTGACCTTTGGATTATTTCTGGGAAGGTTGGGAGGAGTTTCCTCTGGCTCTGATATCATGTGGGTAAGGTTTTCCTCTAGAGAAGCCTATGGCTGGGATTCCTAGGCCAGCAGTATCATGGGGATACCATCGGAATGATTGCTGGGTCCAGGCAAATCCACTTCGTGTTTCTTCTCCTAGAGGGCATTGATATGGCGGGTAGTAGTGGCAATGCAGGGCTCACACTCTAGTTCTAAATGTTTCTGATAATGCACCTGACACCAAGTGTGAAACAAGAGTGTAGCAAGGGTTGTTGTTGTACCTTGTGAGTTAACCTCACCCCTCAACTTTTCATCTAAGTCTTGGATCCTCTAAGAAACTATGGGATATTCCTCGGGGGTGAAATCAAATGTCAAGAATTCTAGGGGTCGGTACACCCTAGGGGAGGTCTCAGAGAAGAGGACTACATTCACCCTCCCAACTTCTGTGAGGGCATGTTTCATCTGGGGCTCACTTTCTACCCAGATCTAGTTAGATTCTCCCTCCTAGGGGAGCCACAAGTGGGAAAAGTTAGTAGAGAAGTACCCATCGAGAGATTTGGACCAATTGCAACTCAATAACATCCCGTAAGTGTCTGGGATTTCCACCACCTCAATGTCTATGATGCTTGCTATCCTAGGGTCTTGGATGAGCTGAATCTAGACGTTCTTTAGCTCACCTATCATTTTTACAGTAGTTTTGTCCAACTAGACTACTACACCGTTAGATGGAGTAGGATGGAATCCGAGCCTCTAGCATATGGATAAAGGCATGACATTGCACAAAGCACTGGAATCTACCAAGCAATTGTATAGGTTCTTCCCTTGTATGTTTCAGCCTAGCAAGAAGGGAGGATCCTTAGTGTTTCCCCGGAAGACAGTCACATTGGCATCGTCAAAAGTGACAGTCTTGAGTGGGTGACTGATAGCTTTTGGGTTTTCCAAGAGCTTCAAAAGAGACTTCCTCTGCTCGAGATAGTTCAATAGAATCTCCATCAAGGTCATGGAGGTGGTATTTCATTCTAATGCCTTTGTGATGTTGAACCTCCCCCCCGAGAATAGTTGGCTTCCCTTGGTAGGATCCTTGGCTTGGTTAGAGCTAGATCCTTTCAGTGGTAAGGAGTGATCAGTTGTGTTTTCTCGGGGAGGGATATCTTTGGGAGCGCAAATGTGTAAACTAGTCCTTTACCAGCCTAACTCCAAGTGTTGTAGGGATTCCTTGAGTTGGTCAAGGCATTGGCCTCAAAGGCCAGAATAGATTCATCAAAGAATCCCTGTAGTTTGGGTTCTTCTTTGTCTTCTTTGTCTGCTCCAAAGAAGATGGTCTCATAGGTGAAGGCACTATGAGTGGGCTCTTGTATGGGCATTTCCAGGGGTGTAGGATTGACAAGTTGTTGCATATCTGATTGGGAGATCATGGTGACCTTCTCTAGGGTGGTACAGTTCACCTCAGAATGAGATCTGATGTCGTGTAATCTACACCAGTTAGTCATGGGTTAGAATTCTGCAAGATGTATAGAATGGCTAGGTCTAGCACTACCTTGAGTGGTGTTTTGGTTCAAAGGAGGACCTTCGGTGTTTGCATTGTTATTCCATTATTGTTGGTTGGGATGAGGCCCATTATTGTAATTCCTTCCTGCAGCATTGTTATTTTTTTGGCCAGAGAAGATATTCCCTCTCTAAGAATTGGTGTTGTGGGGTGCAAAAGACCCCACCTTCACCTATCCCATGTCCACAGTTAGTGAGGACAATAGTTGTCGAAGGGATTCAACCTCAGTGGACAGCTGGGTGTTCACATCAAAATGTGATGGTTGTTGAGGTGGGTTCTCAGGGAAGGCGGCAATAGCTATCAGAGTCAAGGGAGGCAATCCTCCAGCCGTAGACAACTGGAAGAAAGGAAATCCAGAAGGTTGTGTTTGTGGTTGTTGTGTTTTCTACAGCTAGTTCCAAGGAACAAATTCCAGACCTGGTATTGTCTGGGCTTGCGATGGATATGCATATCCGGCCTGCTAGTCCATCGACGGTGGTGGGGGATTCATGGCCATCGCAGGGGCACCCATTGTTTGATTGGGGTTGTATCCCCCGACATACTAAGTTCCACCGAGTATCATGTTGAAATCCATGCTCTTCCCAATCCTTCCTAGAGCTTTGTTCAAATCGTGAGACAACTCCAAGGCTAGGTTGTAAACCTTCACCAGAGTATCCCAGTTAGTGGGGGTGGTAGTTATCCATAGGAGAGTGGAAACGAAGGGGTCCATCATGTTAAGGTATGTCTGGATGGTTACATCCGCAGATGGGATGAAAGGACCCATGCACCGCTTCAAGGCATGTTGGAACTAGTGGTTGAATGCTGCAAGGGGTTCATTTGGTTCCTTCCTAATAGAGATAAATTAGCTATGGGACCATGCTGGGTCCACGTGTATGTGGAAGGCAGCCAAGAAGGTGTCCTCCATATCCTTCCAACTGTTGATGGAGTTGGCGGGCAGGTTAAGGTACCAGTTCAGCTTGTTCTATCCCAAGGACATAGGGAACATCTGGGTCACAATGTCTTGATGTTGGATCCAATGTTAGTTCATGGCATCTTTATATGCCTACAGATGCTCTTCTACAATTTGTGAGCCCAAGTGCTCATATCAGGGACAGATCTTTTCCGGGTGTGCAGGAAGATCGTTGGTTGCACCCACAAACTGTCCCATGGGGGACCCAGTGTTACCAAAGTATGTAACCATCAGGGGTGTTGGGTTTTGACTAGACTAAGTGTTAGTCACCGAGGTTGTCTAGGAGACTAGATATTTTGAGATGTAGTAGACCCCCAGGCAATGTTGGCTGGTTTAGTTTTTGAGGTCTATTTCTTTCGAGCAGGAGGCTCAAGTTCAACAAAACTTCTGAGATTGGGGGCTGATCTAAGGACTCTTTTGAATTGGGCAGGTGAAAATGATCCAATCCCACTAAAGGCTTCCTTCCTAAAACTATGGCTTGGGAAACCTCAGGTAGTGTAAAATCTAAATCCTTAGAAGGGGACAAGCTCATGCCCTCCTTCTAGCCCCAGTTTTTATTGATGGGACTTTGTGACCAGGTCCACCAACAGATGTAAGTTGTCACTGGGTACCGGGGTACCGACCAACTTTACCTGTAAAGGTTGTCTAGGGATAAAATTTTCCAGGCCTTCAAGCACGTGAGAGTCGGGTCTCAATGGTGCGGGAGCTAAGTTGGGAGTGTGACTATTTTGTTTGAGGGGATAGCTAGTTTTCTTGGCTCATCTTCTCTGAGGATTTAGGTAACTTGGGGTCTCTTGCAAGTACACGTTAGTTAACCAAATAAACTTGAAAAGATAGGCCAGAGTTAGAAGTATTCCATCTACCTATACTCATGCAAATACATTTAAAACATCAACCATGCTCTAACATACTACACTAAAATACTGAATGTGCACAAAACCATCAGTTCATACATATTTAATAGCGAGGGGAAAAGAAGGTTGTTAATCTACTTTAAAATATTAGAGCAAGGGACATCAAAAACATACAACATAAAAGAGCGTTAATCTGAAAATTGAAACACTAACAATGCCATTGCCAGAACTCTTCCTTCTTCATTAACAGGTTTTCCAGCGAGCACTGGTGCATACAATAATGGCTCCAAGGGAGCATCTAGCTATTGTGAACTTCTAAGAACTAAGGAGCATTGAGCTCTGCAACTACTAGAAATGAAATGCTAAAATGCTATAGCTATGGACTACAAAATCATCAATTTCGCCAACCATTGGAATGAGGTCAGACTTATTATTTATACACATGTTTTCCCTAAAACTAACCTAACTTATTTTTTCATTCAACAATAAAATATAATTTTTGGTGGCCGGTACTACTTGCACCACGCTACAACAACCTTGAAGAAAGTAGAGGTCTGACACGTCAGAAGAATGAGACAAGAAAAGAGGTATGGAAGAATCAGCCTCGAGAAGAGAGCCAGAGGGAGAATAGAAGAAATATGATCCCCTAGGGATCGAGTCTACATGCCTCATCAATGTAAAAGTGGCTCACTATTTTTGATGTGCCAGGTGTTATGTTGGAGCGGTGCCTTGGGAAGACCATCTATCAAAACCATTCCTCAAGTTGACGTGCATTGCTGGGGTCACCCACTTTCTGGCACCCTTATTAACTGCCTGATAATGACCGATCAGCTTCAGGGAACCTCTAGAATCCGGAGGACCTTATTACCCTTTACTATTTCTAAATGCTTCCAAAACTTGGCCTATGCCATCTTCATCTATATCCTTAATGGCCTCCCACTGACCACAGACAACTTCAAGCTTCTCTTCAACTTCTCCAGCCCCGTTCTGAAATTTGTCTACCATCTTCATGACATCATGTGCCCGAATCATCATCTTGGATAATCTTGATAACCTTCCACTATCAAAGTCCCTAGCAGATTGATACAGGGACTCCATCCGTTCATCATATTTATTAAGGACGTAGTCCTCTGGGGTGCATGTCCTAGTGGTGAAGGGGTCGACTTGTGACACCCTTACAACAAATGCCTAAAATAATCCCAAAGGATATTGGGCAGAAGTTACCTTCTCTTTTAGGGCCTTAACCAGTTCCTTGCATACCTCAATCTTGAGGTTTAGTCTCGAGTATTGGGCTCGGAGGGAATCATATGATTCTCCTCCCAAAATTCCTACCCCTATGGTGACCTCTTCCATAGCGTTGAAAACCTCATCCAACTTGGCCTTCCACCTTTCATACTTTTCTGAGTCTCTCCCACAAAACAACAGAGGCATTTTCTTGACTAAGGAGATGATTGATTTGATAGAGATCCAGGAGTGACACCACTAAAAATTGCCTTATCATGACTACCTATTCGGTGTTCCACCTGTCCATAGCCTGAGCCTTCTTCTTCATGGTCCTTAGAGAATCCACATCACCTTGTGCAAGAAATAATCCAGAGGTAGAAGCTTCTGGGTGGACCTCAGCCAGGGGTTGTGTAAGTTCTTCCAGAAGTAGGAGGAGATTTGCATTGGTCTCTTTTTGCTCCTTCAACTTCTAGGTCTGTTTACTATACCGGGCCTCTACTACTTTGGTGGCTTCCCTTAGTAGGTCCAACTCGCCTTGCTTATCTCTCCTCCCCAATGTTACCTCTGTAATAGTATAATCCTCAGGCCTTCCTGTTGTTGCATCTGTATCTAGGGGAGGTGTTGCGATCGCCACAACTGTACTTCCTACTGGACCGGTCCAGAGGGTATGGACCATCTGAGCCTTCTTAGGCTTCTTGGCCTCTACATTTTGGGCCATCATTTTAGCCAAAGAGAGCAGAACACCTATTGCTACCATCAGGGCCTTTCTCTTCCTTGATTCCACTAGCCATTGGGCAGCTGGGGTGGCTTTTCTGTTAAGACCTAGGCATCGGGATTCCCTTCAGAATCTGGTAGCATGTTCCCAAAATTTGCAGTGTCATCAGGCTCCTTCTCTTTTTCATGTTCCTGTTCTCTTTCTTGCTCTCTAGAGGCCTCAGTGTTCTCTGCCATGTTGGCATCCTCTTTTGTGATGTCTAGGGTTTCTTATCTGCTATCATCCACATCACCTATATCCTTGGGGATTTCCTTGTCCTTCTCAGCATTAGGCAAATTAACATTTTTATCTTTGGGGGTTCTACCCTCGTCCTACTATTGTTTTTCTTCCTCTTCAACTTTATTCATCAGGACATCTTCCTCCATTGGAACATTTTCTGGAGGTGGCTAAGGTATCAGGCCTAGATTTAGTGTTTGGGCTATCGTGATTACCTCACCGAATGTACTTTGGCACATTTGATCACTGGAGTAACCAAAGGCATTTGAAGTGTGATGAATGAGGGTACGGTTGATCCTATGGGTCTGGTTTCCCCAGTCATCGATTGCTCATCTGTAGTTTTCCTTGGTTCATCCTTGGTCGCTTAGATCAACATTTTCTCTCGCTCAAGCTCCTTTTGTATTTCCTCCCAGACTTCCTTCTATGTGGCAGCTTCTTGCTCCAGGACTTCCTTTTCAACGGGGATATCCTCTTTTTCCTGAGTGGTGATCTCTTCTACCGCATGATCTATATCCTCATGTAGGTTCATGAGCTCGTCCGTCCCAAAGACATCATCAAAATTGTCATGTGGGGGAGAGGTATCCAAAATATTCTCAAGTTCAGGAGAATTCGAACTGAGATCTACTGGGGGCATGTTAGGCATATCGGGGCCCTCATCTATGCTTGGGGTGGGGTTCACTTTTTGCTTCTTCTTCCTTTATAGTGGGACCCTACCATCCAAAATACTTGTAGACTCTGCCTCAGTGAAAGTCTGCCTAATCATCATTGTAGCCAATGACAGGGATCCCGTTGGGCGAGCAGATGCCACTGGAGTTGCGAGGAGGCCCTGGGAAAGTTGTGCACTTATCTTCTATCTTTCCAGCCTTGATGTCTCCATTTTCTCTTATAACTGTACCATTATGGGGGGTGGACCTTAGGGAGGTACCTTGGCCGGGGTACCCTCTTTTTCTTTCCCATTTCTTGTGTCGGGTCTTGAGGCTCCAGAGGCAGAAGCGGACCCCTGAACAATTGGTCCCATCTGGATGCTCCTCGGACACACCCGCTCAAAATACTTATGGTTGTTATCTATAATGGGGTGGCATACCCCCTCAATTATTAAATCTTCTTGGGTGGCCCAATCACCAGAGGGAGATCTAATGTATCCAACCCTCGCTATTTGTACAATGGGTCTTCTAGAGGGACGTCATCTGAAAAACCTTTTGGGAAACCCTGAAGGTCAAGGACTTTCATCAAGCCTTTGGACATCTATGAATGTTGGCGGACCCAAATATCAAAACTGTCTTGGCAATCTTCCCAAAAATCTTCAATATCTTCTATGTGCAACGAGGATGCCCGGGGAAGTGCCAAGGCTATCTTACCCAGTGGATCAAAATTGTTTCTGGTATGGTGGAATTCCACCAGTCCCAGACTCTTTAGCTCTTTTTTTGCTTCCTTTGTTGCGGCTAGACTGCAAGAATAGTTCGTACAAGAAATTGGGAATGGAACGCTGGTAACCTTCTTCACTATGAAGAGGGTGTGCAACTCCATAATTTGTCTGTAGAATTCTAAAAGAATGATTCTATCCTCACAATACCGGGGAAGAAGATAGGGTTTCCTGGAGAAGCCGGTCACCCAAATATATGTGTCTTGCTAGAATTGAATGAAATAATTTTTGTAAGAACTCACCAAGTTCATCGTCTCCTGCGATAATGGGTATCCGGAGTGCCGAGTAAGTGTCAAAATATTTTGGTAAATGAAGGCATCATTTACCCTGCAAAAATTTGGGAAAATAAGTTCCCACTGGACCTGGGGATAATTATCCCATGGCATCAACTGGCCTGACCCATTCCCAAGAATGCCCACTGCCTGCAAACTCAAAAAAGCCAGTCTTTATTGGGCCAATGCCCATAGTACGTAAGATGTCATGTGGAACTTTAAATTCTAGAGGACGCCTTTCAGTTGTTTGTCCACATAGTTGGCTATGATAGCCACCTAATTGAAGGTCTGGTTATGGGTGGTGATGCAGTAGAGAAAGTAGCACATCCATGTCGAGAAATCCCAGGCATGGGGTTATCCAAAGATCCTGCATAGAAAAATAATTCCCGCTTGTAAACATTCTTTGAAATCCCCACGAAGAATCTCTAGCTTCATATTTTTATAATCCCTATTTGAGGACTTCAGCCACTGAGTGTTGAGATGTTGTAGGGAGAGAAGGGAAGCTTCCTCAAACTCTTTTAATGACTTGGACCAGATGAGAATGATAGATCCCTTGAATTGAGGGATCCCCAGCCCTGAAGCAAAAGTGGCAGTGTCTAGAAAGACAATAGTTGCTGGATAGTGTAGTGGCTGGGGATCGACGAGCAAGACAACCCAGGTGGGGGCGTTGTAAAGCATTGCTAGTTGCAGTATCAGCTTCGATGCTTGCACCGAGCAAGGGAAATTCATAGCTTTGATAATTCTGGAGGCGGCCATATGTCTAGCCATAACATCTCTATCAGCTTTTAGTTTGTATATGGCTTTAACCAAACCCTGCATCTCAGCCCAAAGTCTGGGCTCTATGTCTATTATCTCTTGCACCTTGGAGTCCACCTTGGACCCTACAAGAATACTCTCCCTTGGGTATTTGGAAGTCAGTGGTAGCTTGGCCAGCATCTTTTCGGCCTTAGTCTTTGTAGTCGCCTGAGTGGAGGTAGTAGGCAACTCTGGGCTATCAGGAGGAGTGATCACTTCAGACATCTTGATTAATCGATTTGCAACCTGCAAGACTGGAGAACTGTCAATACATTATATGGTGAAAATAATACTTTAAGGAATCTAGGGAATTCACCACTATTTCGCATCTGCCCAAAAATGTGTTAGCATGCATCAAAAATCCTAGAATGGTGAAATTAATGTGGGTTGAATTCTGATAAACACCCAGGGCTCCGGGGCATTGGACTAAGTGATAAAAATAGAATGAAGACCCAAGGGCTTCTCAACACCCAAAGTCCAGAAGAACTTGTTAGAGTAATAAAGTGATTCCACTTATTAATTAAATCATATTGATTTAATTATTAAGTCACTTATTATCTCTCTTTTACTTAAGCTAAACTTTAGACATTTAATAATTAATTCTTTTATTAATTATTATTATGCAAGCTAGATATTTCCCCTTTAGGGTTTCGATATCCTTTTATAAGGATTCCCTCTTTGTAAATTATTCAATTCGATGGTTATTAATTAATTGAGGATGTTATTGCATTAAGATTTTTTCTATATTGTTTGCACAATATGTTTCCTCTTCCATCGATCTGTGATTTTTGGCCTCCATAGCTTTTTTGCTTTTCTCTTTCTGTGATAGGTTTGCATGCAGGGGATTCTTGGGAGCTGTGGGTTGATAGTTTTCATCAACTCCAATATGGTATCAGAGCTTCAGATCTTCGTGCCCATGTTCTCTTCATGAGAGATTTGGCCTTGTTCTTTAAATTTGTGTTTTTGAGAGGTTTTTGTCTCAGATTTTAGTGGTTTTGGAGAGATTTTTTGTTTTGAGTAGTTTAAGAAAAAACTGACATCTGGGTTGTGTCTGGAATACCCCCAAAACCCCTATTTTCATATAAGGCATGTCTTATTTGGACATAGTTGAAATTTGGGCCCTCTTTTTTGCTTGCATGACCTTGGCACATTTTTTGAGGCAAAAATCTGCCTCAGTTTCCGTGCCGTTGATGTCAACAGCCACAGGCCCCAAGATTTTTTAATATTTAAAAAAAAAAAAAAAAAATCTTTTGTTTGTGTTTTTTTTAAATATAAAAAAAAGCATGTGTTTTTTTTATGTTTTTTTTCTTTAAAAAAAAGCATAATGTTTTTTTATTNTTTTTTTAATATTTAAAAAAAAAAAAAAAAAATCTTTTGTTTGTGTTTTTTTTAAATATAAAAAAAAGCATGTGTTTTTTTTATGTTTTTTTTCTTTAAAAAAAAGCATAATGTTTTTTTATTATTTTTTTTTCATTAAAAAAAATAACATTTTTTTCTGCCATTTTGGTAGGAAATCTGGAGGAATTTTTTTTTTGGAGGAATCGCCAGTTTAGCAGGGCTCCACCATTTTTGGCTGAGGTTTCATGAGGTTCACTTCTATTTTGACCTCTCGGTGGTTTTTTGCTCATATCTGAAGCAAACAGAGGTCGATTTTCAACTTCCTTATATCACTGAAAATCTCTTTCTGAGACGGATGTCTTTTTGAAGGATAGATTTTTTTATTTTTCCATCTTGCAGGTTTTTTTGCCTGTCAAAGTCAAGGTTCTATTTTACACTCTGAGAGCCATATCTTGCTCATCCGGACTCCTTTTTTTGACTTCCGCATAGGGTCAGAAAGCTGTTTCCGTTCTCTTTCTTATTATATGGGTCTCACACCTAGATTATGCTCCATGCATCTATCTATTCAATTTTTTTTTATGGAATTTTGGTAGATATCTTGGATGTTTCAGGTCATGGGATCATTTCCTTCTCTAAACATTGTATACACCTTTTTCTGTAGCTTTCTTTTGTAAACACACTGAAATAAAGTGCCTGCAGTTACATATCTAGGATCTTGTACACCTTGTGCTTTTTTGTACTTCCACTCAGTTATAAAGTGCCATGAGGGGGTTATGATGTTTTGCCTTTTGTGTTCATCCACCTTTGTCAAGTGAGTGTCCCTTCCACGACATTAGCCTCATGATGTGTGTTTAGAAGATCATTTCTTCTACTTCAACACTGCCCTTTATCCTGTGCTTGTACCTTCTTTTGCACTATTGGTGTTCCTGATTCTTCTTCTTGCAGTTGTTTTTGGCATTGCATTTCAGTGTTCCTATCAAACCTCTCCATGTTCAACATTATGGGGGGGGTATCTCCTATTGGTTCTAATTCTTCCTTGGTTTGATAGAGTGATCTATGTATTCAGTGTTTGTTCCTATGTACTAGGCAGATGCAGTGGTTGGTACCTATGCATTTCGAGGAGATGGATCATTTACCATATGGACACTCTTCTTTCATTCTTGTTTTGGAGGCATTCTTCCATCTTTGATTGATTATCTCTTCAAGCTTTGTTTAAAGTCTTCTCTACTTGATCATGTTCTATTACAGTGGAGGTTCCAACAGTTATTTTTCAATAGTGTTTGCAGCTTCATGCTTCAGAGGTGTTCTACATGTTCTTTCTTTGTTCCTATTTTCTGGGACTTTCTCTAGTTTGGAGGCTTCTTCAGTCCTTCACTAGGCTTCATCTCTTTTTGGAGTAGGG